>JAXGGA010008670.1:0-55554 GCA_038373865.1 Uloborus plumipes | reverse complement strand
TGTTGTTGGGAAAGCAAGAAGCTTTTTTAAAAAACCCAAAAATATTTAGGGGGCCCTTGTTTGAGGTAGCTCCAATTTTAGCACGCGCTTGTATAATTTTCTTTTTTTCAGTGCATTTTTTCGAATTTTGTGTCTTTGGTACAATTGAAAAAAGTGATTCAGCAGGATTTATATTTACCATTTGTGTTTCTTTATTTTCATTTAGTTTTTTCGGAGAAGTTTTTGCACTATTGGATTGCTTTTGTGTAGTTTTGAGTTTGTTAGTTTGAACAGAATTAATTTGGGTTTGTGTCTCTGTTTGTGTGCTGGAACTTTTAAAAACCTTTTTAATTGCTGCAGCATAGGATAATCCAGTTGTAGGGGTACGGGCTTCAACAATTTTTCGTGCCTCAGGATAAGATACGTTTTGGGTCGTTTTTATGACTTGAATTTCTTTCTCAAGGATCCATTTAGAGCATTTTCTTGAGTAAGAGGGATGGTCTCCCTTAAAGTTGACACATTTAAATTCCTTCGTACATTCATTGCTATCGTGGCCGGGCTCAGAACATCTGGCACAAGCAGTTGTTCCACGGCATGATAGCTTGGAATGACCGAAGCGCTGGCATTTAAAGCAACGAAGAGGATTTGGAATGTATGGTCGAACTGGGCAAGAGAGGTAGCCAGCCTTGACGCGTGGTGGGAGGTTAGGAGTACTAAACGTTAAGATGACATGTTTAGTAGGTAGTATCTCTCCATTACGTCGGATGGTAATTCTTTTAACTCCACTCACGTGCTGGTCTTTCATCTCCTCTAGGATTTCAGTCTCCTAAGTGTAAAGAAGGTCTGGCTCTGAAATGATTCCCCGAGAGAAGTTCAAAGTGGCGTGTTCAGAAATAGTAATAAGATATGAACCTATTTGTTTCATGGCCAATAAAGATTTTATTTGGTTTTGATTGATTTCTAGCAAAAGTTCGCCACTGCGTAATTTTTTTAATGATTTAAATTCACCTATTTGATGTACAAGCGCTTTGTTAATGATAAATGGAGACACTTTAGATAGATTTAAGTCTGGATCAGATCGTTTTATTATAAAGAACTTGGCTGTATTATTCGAATTCACATGACGCTCCCCACCAGGGGGAGAAGAGTTTTTGTTTTCAGTTTCCATAAACGGACCGGAGAACTGGGGGGAAAGAACGGGGTCGAGCCCCTGCGTAGCCCCCCTACACAGGGGTAAGGCTGCATACGACAGGGTTCGCCAGCTAGCCCTGAAGTCTCCCGTAAGAGATACCGCTTGGCCCCGGTACCACGCAGCCATCGGCACGGTTGACACACCTTGGCTTGGGTTTTTGTTCCGAAATTTGGTAAGTGGTGAGGGAAGGAAGGAGAAATAAATCTCTTCCCGCCGATATTCTGTTTGAGCAACTGGGTGTCACGACTTCTCCCAAGAGCTCGCCCCGAACTCACCACACCGCAAGCCCCCCCACCACGACAAGGTAAACGAACAACGGGGGGGTTGCAACTTTTGAGTTGTGACAGTATTCTTCTAGGCGTGCGATATCTGTTTAGAAGATGGGTCCAAAAAACTCACCTAACGCCATCTAAGTGTTCCCGTATTGCCAACTATTCAGTGCTCAGAGACGATCGTATCGGATGGAAGGGAGGTGGCACCGCGACTTTCATCCGTCGCATCCGCCTGGAATTTGATGCTCTCTCAATTGAAAATACTGCCGTCGAAGTTATCATTAATAACCACCCCGTTACTGCTGCCTCGATTTACTCCCCCCCCCCCCCGACCACCAAAAGTATTAATATTGAAGATCTCAACAAAATCTTCTCCAAAAATGACAAAACCACTTTCTTTGGTGATCTCAACGCCAAACACCTATATTGGAAATAGGCACCCAAATTTATAACAACGCCCACGATCATAACTTAAGAAGCATCGCCCCAAATGCCCCCACCCACTACAGTGGTATTTATGCCCCCACTGTCTTGAACTTTGCCATCACCCAAAATACCAATTGGGCCTTTCAAATACTGGCACTCACCGAACCTTCCTCAGACCATACCCCCGTCTTGCTTAACTTTGACATCAATTCCGCCCCTAAAGGCTACACGTCCATCACCAAAACCGTCAGCTGGGACAATTTTGCTAAAAGCGTGCACACCACCATTAGGGGTAATCCCCTTATCCTCGACAAGGAGGTTCTAGACAAAACGGTTACTGAACTCGCCAATTCCATCAACCAGGCTTTCACTGACTCCAGCACCACTAGAGTTCAGAAACAACCCATAGACTAGTCAAGAGCTATAGAAATCCCGGGTTCCCCTTGTATAAGAGCGATTCTCTGTAAACTGGTAATTCGCTGTCCGGACCGAGTATTTTAAAAATAATAAAGTGTAATAAAGTAATTATTGCTCTAAATACAAATAAAGCATTAATACTTTGTGGCCCAATTGCATTTGGAGCGGTAAGTATTTAATTTTTTTTTCTATAAATTATCTAAACCCCAAAAACACTGTCCCCTGGCTGTCCCAATCCAATAGTTTAACACTTCAAGGCATGAGTTGAAAAAACTTATTAACACTACATAAATTTGGCAATTAATATCAAAAATAGAATAATGCAACTATATCTTTTTTATGAAATGAGGACTAATTACGTATTTCTAATACTTAAAATTGTCATGTAAATTCTGTCCGGAGTTTTTTCAAACAGTCCCCTGCCACAAATTCAAAGCTCCAATAGAAAAAATCTGTTACTCTTGCAAATGTTTTTTGTCATGAAGTTTAAAGTAATAAGTGTGAATTTGCTGAAATTGCAGAGAACGATGTTGAAACGATACTTTGCTTAGTTTGAGAGCCACATTTGTGATGAAAGTATGCATCAGGGTCGTTGAGAAAACAGTCCTCAGGGAAGTGATTTTATTAATGTCAATTAATTTAATTATAAAACATATTAGTTATTACGTCCACGATTTATACCTTAATTTATAGGTAGTCTCGTAACTAATTATGTTCCAATAGTTTTGCAGATATTACGCAACAAAGAGCAAAAACAGTCACCTGGCACAGTCCCCTGCCTAGTTATGCTAGGCGGGGACTTAACCCCCTATCATGATTTACCAGAAAAACACAAACTTCAATTGGCCCTCTTTCAAACCAAAGTAATAGATTCATTTTCTAAGCAATAGTATTATAATTATACGAACATTTAAAAAAAACATGCCCGGGCAGATTTCGTGTGAAAAATGACGAGTTTACAGAGAATCGCCCATATATGCCGATAGTATATTTTTAAAAGATTTATAACAAATACAAAAGAAAATGTAACCAAAGCAAAGTTGAATATTCCAAAATTACTTCTACAAACTGATCCATCAGACCAATCATAAGGCTTAATCACAATAAGTTGAGAAAGAAAACTTCCAATGTAACCCAAAACTTTAGGAGTCAAAATTGGCGCCCACAATTGACGCCAGTATGCTGGATCTCTCCTCTTTTTCAATGAGTAAAGAATTTTGTTTGAACATTTTCATGTATACAGCGTTATCGGTCTGATTCATTTTATGTATAAAATTTTTTTATATGCAAATAAAACCATTAATATATATTTTTTAGGTGGTGCAAAGAGAAGAATTCTTTTTCTGCAGAAAGAGCAGAAGAAAATAGAAGAATAATACAAAGAATAAATTTCTAGAGACTCTTTTTGATGATTACAAAAGAACAAAGCAAAGTTAGAAAAGACCGACGAAAAGCTAAATGCTTTAATGGAGACACAAATCGAAATTGGAAAATTAAAAATTGAGCTGTTAAAAAAATGGAAAAAATGGAATAAATTATTTTTATTGATTTTGTTTCATTTCATATCCCAAGAACTAACAGTTTTTTTAAACTAACAAGCTTGCAAGAAATAAGATTATTTTAGATGTTGTGAGTAGTGTAAAAAGGTTTCAAGAGTAATACTGCTAGAATGAGCGCAAAATTGCTTGTATATATAGAATTGTACAAAAAATAAAGTACGAAAAGGCAATATAATTTATTTCGGATCAATGGCTTATGTTCTCAATTGTATCATTGTTCACAAGTGCCAACTTATGGCTTTTTATAGGATGGAAAGAGGGGAGTTGACAAGTTCAAAACGGTTGAAAATCACTTTTATATCTTGTATAATTTTGTGCGTGTGTTTATTTTGTAAATTAATTTCCCTATTTTTTTTTTTTCGTGAACATCTGCAGTTTAAAAGATGTTTAGAAACACTTGTTTTCTATGACTGATCAACATTTATCTTTTCAACAAATAACTACAAAAATCTATGATATAAGCCAGATTTAAATAATATTTATTTCAATATTTTGACTGAGGTGAATTTCTAAGTTAAATTTGCTCATAGATGGGCGATTCTCTGTAAACTGGTAGTTGGCTGTCCGGACTGAGTATTTTAAAAATAATAAAGTGCAATAAAGTAATTATCGCTCTTAATACAAGTAAAACATTAATACTTTGTGGCCCAATTGTATTTGGAGTGATAACAATTTAATTTTTTTTTTCTAGAAATTATTTAAGCGCCAAAAACACAGTCCCCTGGCTGTCCCAAGCCCATAGTCTAACTGTTAAAGATAGTATTTCAAAAAACCTATTAACACTACATAAATTTGGCAATTAATATCTAAAAATAGAATAGTTTTCTTGTGAATGAAGGTATAATTACGTATTTCTAAAACTTAAAATTGTCATGTAAATTCTATCCGGAGTTTTTTCAAACAGTCCCCTGCAACAAATTCAAAGCTGCAATACGAAAAACCTATAACTTTTGCAAATTCTTTTTGGCATGAAGTTTAAAGTAATCAGTGTGAATTTGCTGAAATCGCCGAGAACGGTGTTGAAACTCTACTTTGCTTAGTTTGAGAGCCACATTTCGCTGCTTAAAATGAACAACGGCATATCTGCAAAACACGACTTTTCAGGAGAGCGTTTCAAAGTTTTTGCAGTAAAACGGCATTTTGAAGTAAAATGGTATTAAGGGTACTTATGTCGAATCAACTTATATAGACATAGATGATAGACACTCCAAGCACTTATTCAGAACTGACACAATGGCGGCTGTGTCGTTGTTTACTGGGAAAAGCGCGCCAAAATAATAACTATGCACAACGATATTAACGATTGCTGCGTGATATTTTGAAACTAGAGATATGCCGATAATACCACAAGAAAGAGTAAAAAAACAGAATATTTTGATGTAATAAAAAAAACATCGATTTTTGCAGATATGCCGTTGTTCATTTCAAGCAGCGATTTGTGATGAAAGTATGCATCAGGGTCGTTGCGAAAACAGTCCTCTGGGAAGTGATTTCATTAATGTCAATTAATTTAGTTATAAAACATATTAGTTATGTCCACGATTTGGGCCTAAATTTATAGGTAGTGTCGTAACTAATTATGTTCCAATAGTTTTGCAGATATTACGCAACAAAGAGCAAAAATACAGTCACCTGGCACAGTCCCCTGCCTAGTTATACCAGGCGGGGGACTTACCCCCTATCACAATTTATCAGAAAAACACTAGCTTCAATTGACCCTCTTTCAAACTAAAGTAATAGATTCATTTTTTGAGCAACAGTATTATAATTACACGAACATTTCAAAAAACCATACTCGGACAGATTCCGTGTGAAAAATGACGAGTTTACAGAGAATCGCCCATAAAAGTCATATGATGAAATTTTAAAAAATAAATGAAAAAAATCAAGGCCGTATCCAGAGGGGGGGGCGACGCCCCCCCCCCCGAAACCCGAAATGTTTTATAATGTAAAACAGAAAAAAAAAGTTTTTTTTTTTTAATTTTAAATGGCAAAAAAAAGTTTTTTTTTTTCCTTTTTAACTATTAAACGAGTGAAAATTTGAAGAAGTACAAAAAAAAAAAAAAAGACAATTCAAATTCTCATTAGCTGAAAAACAAACTTGAAAACAAGACTCTCATCATCCTCTTACATTAAGAGGGTACTTTGCTGGTCCCCATTAAAAGCATTTGTAACCCTCGAGGGATTTTAATAGCTAAACATGTCTTCAATCAACAAGACCACACAAAAACGGATGCGTTCACAAACCCTCCGCTTTGATGGACGCTTACCAATCTTAGACAAAAGGTTACTCTAAAAAAATTCCATTTACAAATGCTTAAAAACCTTGAAAACTTTGTCAAACGTAGCTGTAAACCTTGAATTTTAAAGTTGATTGGTCGTCTTAGAAAACTTTGTCAGTCGTAGCTGTAAACCTTGAATTTTAACACAAATGGAGGGGAGGTGGGAAGTTGCGCGAAACTCAGCTCCTTGATTAAAAAAAATATTCTGCATAATGCAAAAATCATATTCCAGCATTTTTTGTAGCATATTTTCAAAAATAATTTTTTGTAACTCACATGTTTCATTTCTGACTATTCAGTAAATACCTAATTCAGTATTTTAGAAGTTACTTTGTAATTGATTCCTTTATTAATATGTTAAACACGAGAAAATATATTACACTACCTGTATTCTTTTTCATTTTCTGCAGTACTAGTGATTGAAAAAGAAATTGTCGTTATAAGTATTTTTTAATATCTGTTTTTAATCTTTAAAAGATGTGTCTTTCAAAGTTTTAACAATTTCGTAAGACTGTCCAATCAACTATTAAAACGTCAGAGACTGGAAAGTGCAGATGAAATGCTTTAAAGAATTTTAACTGTTCTAGAGTCTTTGAAAATCATTAAATACCTTTTTGAAACTCCTTCAAAAGTGCTTCAATCCTATTTCTTATCAAATAATTAAACTATGAATTAACTAAATGGCCAGAACGTTACTCTCTCATTAATTATTTTTTAAATCTCTACACTATTTCTTTTAAAGAATTTTATGTGTTTTATACTATTGGTTATTTTATGTTACTAAGTGCTGTGTCTGTCGGTGAGTTGGAGAACTGATCAAAAACTACTATGTAACTATAGTGAAAACCGATGTAAGCAAGTGATAATGTGTTAATCTTTTCTCCTCCCTTGTCCTACCTCTCTGTCGCTTAATGTTAATCGTTTGTTAAACTAAACATTTTTTATGCTTTGATTAATCTTAATTTGCAAAAGAATGCAGAAAATTTATGAGATTGTTGTTTGCCTACTTTTCCAACATGTTTTTAAGTCTCAATTGCCCCATATAAAGCCTCAAAATGCAGAATTAAAAAAAAAAATTTCAAAAAAGGTCAGGTCAAGAAAATAATAAGAATAAAGTAATGAAAAACACACACACACATAAAACATCGTAAGGGGGGGGGGGTCAGCTAGAAATTAGACTCATAGCACACACAAAAATGTATGTGTGTTTGGGCAATGTGCGAAACTGGGCCCCTCCCGAAATTTTTTTCTGGATACGGCCTTGAAAAAAATCCGACATCCTAATGAAAGTTCTGCTTTTCATAATAATATAATTTTTGTAACACACATATGTTTTTTTCATTCTGACTTAAATTTTTATTAAATATTCATGTTTTCAATTTGGATCTAAATTAAATTGGATTAAAAATTGTGATATCCTGTATTTTCATGTTTTCAAACATTCAAATTATAGAAAGGGTGGGAGTAGAAGAGTATTTTTGTTACATTGGGCTATATTATTTTTAAGAAAAAATTGTCGCCACTTTTGGTGACTGGGACTTTTTTTTTTCCCCCGTTTTTGACTGGTGGCAGCTAATCTAGAGCTTTGCTTATTTGTGTTGTACAACTTACCTTTGTCGAGGAAGAATCCAAGTGATCCCAAAGATAAGTATTCATAGACTGACAACAAAAAACCCTAAAATTTGATTCCGACTTATGAATCATTTGAAAACTTAGATTGCGAATTTTTTATACAATATTTTTGCATATTCAAATTTTTGACAGACTGGTAAAAATACACAGAAGTAAAATACTTTTCATTATAGTAAGAGAAAGACCGTGACTCCTTATTGTAAAGAAATACTTAGGGAAAAACAAGAAAAGACTAAGAAAATATTTTAATTTTCAAAATCAATGTGTTTTAAGTTATTGTGTGTAAGTGCATTTTGTGATTACGATCCATATTTAACAAGCCCCAGTGACCATTAGTAAAAATAGTGGATTTTTACCCCACTAGGATTGCACCCTAGAACGACAGTTGATTACAAGCTCAATGACTATATTAATGTAGTAGTCTGGTAACTTGAGTTCAAAAAATCGAAAAATTTTTTTTTGCTTGATTTGAAAGTACAATGTCTTGGAAAATATACTGTGAAAATGGCAGATAGAAATTCGAAATATTTCGGCAGTTATAACGAGTTTCCTAGAGCGCCTCGGAGTTTGCTGTTGAACTTTAAACGCGTTTTTCTCAAAACACTGTTTTTCTGGTCGGCCCGGGTCCTAACTTTTTTTCTACTGAACCGATTGCTTTCAAATTTTAACAGGCTGTTCTACACACTTATAGTTCTCGTCGGAACTAACGATAATTTTTTTCACCCCTAACTTTTTATTTTACAACCCTTTCTTTGCTTAAATAAAAGGACTTTTTTTTTCTAAGTCCGTCATTTTGTTATTTACCCTTGAAATTTAACTTCAGTAGTTCCGACCAGAATGACATGTCTATAGATTAAGAATAATCAAGAATATTTGATTTCAGATAACATCAAGAGTCAAAATCACCCGGGCCACCCACGTGCATTTTTTTTTTTAAGTTCCAACTTCGAGTGACAACAAAAATAGTAATAAACTACTAAATTTTTTCAAATAATTTTTTTTTTACACTTTCAATATGTAAATAAAATCACTCTTAATAATCAAGATAATTCATTTTTATTTTCCTATAAAAAACTACCCTCCAAAAAAGTCTTTAAAATAGGCATAAGTTACCAGACTACTACCTTAACACTTGATGGTCTGACTGACGTCTGGGATAATAGGTTAAAAATCGTTTGCGTTTTGCATAACGATGGATCCTTGTCCATGGGGGAAAATGAGTAATTTTTCGTTGCGCAGAAGAATAATTATACCATGATGAGTTTTTAATTGAGTGTGTATTAGAATATTTTAATAGTGTGTCATTTTCTGTTCACTTGAAAACGCTCTGAACAAGAGTGGCACACTGTTCGAGTAGCAAATTACCTAAGGATTGTGTGCTGTTTATGGTTGGTTGGTTGGTTGGTTGTATGGAGTTTACTGGCGCAAGAGCCTTATTAGGCTATGCTGCGCCAAACGATGATATTGCTTAAAAATAAAATTATGTTAAAATCAGAGTTTCTAAAAAATTTAAAACATTTCTAAAATAAACATATATACGAAGTTTAAAATTCTAAAATCAAAGACACCATTGAACGAGACAAAAATAAGGACAAAGAAAAAGGGCGATATCAGACAGATAAAGCCTATTTCTTGCAGAAAGTAGAACAAATTAGGGTGGAGTGCGTCCCCTAGCAGCTCCTTTAAAGATGGATTAAAAGTGTTAAAATATTTATGACGAATGTGATTAAAATTAGGGCAGTTACTAAGAATGTGTAACACTGTCTGTGTGATATTACATGTTCGGCATAGTGGAGCTGGTTCACGGCACAGGAGATGTTTATGGGTGAACCTAGTGTGACCAATGCGGAGTCGGGATACTATAACTTGTTGTCTCCTGGTAAGCTGCAATGACCTGAAACCTTTCGTCGAGGGCTGGATAGAATGTAGTTTATTTTGAGCTTCTGTATTCCAGGCCTGTTGCCATTGTGTGTTAAGACATTCATGAATGGCGTTTTTAATATCATCGAAAGGAACAGTATCATTGGCCTGGATATTTGCAGCTTTGGCAGCTATATCCGCTGCCTCATTGCCCGCTATGCCAACGTGACCAGGAATCCAACAAAAGTAAACTTGAAAATTATTTTGCAAAAGACTTTTATATAAATGATAGGACTGAATGACTATAGGATGGCTACTATTGTTGCAGTGTGTGATGGCCTCCACTGAACTCTTAGAGTCAGTGTATATGATCCACTTTTTGTGGATAGATTGGGCTATTGATTGCAAGGATGTGTATATAGCTTTTATTTCTGAGGTAAATACTGAACAAGATGAATTTAGTTTTCCTGCGTTTGTTTGACCGTCAATTATTGTAGCAAAACCTACGTGATCACTTGCTTTTGATCCATCTGTGAAAATTTCTTTATATTCTGAATAACTTTTTCTTAGATCCTGAAAGATTTGGTAATATACCGTGTTGGCAGTATTTTCTTTGGAGAATTTATCAAGGTTTTTGATTGTCAAAATATTTACTTCACACCATGGTTCAAGTAATTCTAGTGTGTTCATAGTATTAAAATCTGATAGCTGCAAATCAGACAGCACCCGACGCATCCGGATTCCAAATGTTGGGGTCACAGACGGCCGGTGTAGAAATAAGAAGACATTAGATGGATGGAAGATATTTCGGTGCAAAGGGTGGTTCGTATAAGGTTTTAGTTTGAAGTAAAAATTTAAAGAAAGTTTGAGACGTCGATTGTTTAGCGAAGGTTCACGTGCAAGAATATGTAGACTGTCTATAGGCGAAGTTCTGAAGGCCCCTGTACAGATGCGTAGAGCTAGATTATGTATTGGATCCAGGATCTTGAGATAGCTTTTAGCAGCAGAGCTGTAAACTTGGCATCCATAATCAATTTTCGAGCGTATCAGTGAACGATAAATTTTTAAAAGTGATTCTGTATCTGCACCCCAGGAAGTGTTTGCTAAAACTTTAAGAATATTTAATTTTAAATAACATTTTTTCTTTAACTCCTGAATGTGCGGCAAAAATTTAAGTTTATTGTCCAGTGTGAGCCCAAGGAATTTTCCTTGATCTTTTACAAAAATTGGTTGATTATTGTAGAATAGGGCTGGGTCTGGATGAAGACCTCTTTTACGGCAGAAATGTATACAGAAAGTTTTTTGTGGGGAGAAGGAAAAGCCATTTTCCTCCGCCCATTGCGACACTCTATTTATTGCAATTTGCAGCTGGCGCTCGATGATACTCATGCACGTTGACGAAAAAGAGATTTGAAAATCATCAACGAACATGGTACCTTTAACAGCTGGAGGCAGCTGATCAATCAAGCTATTAATTGCTATTATGAAAAGAGTTACGCTCAACACACTTCCCTGGGGTACACCCTCTTCTTGAATAAAGGTATCTGACAGGATAGACTTGACTCGTACTCTAAAAGTTCGATGTTTAAGAAAATTGGAGATAAAGATAGGTAGGTTACCTCGCAACCCATACTCGTGAAGGGTTTTGAGGATCCCATATCTCCAGGTACGGTCATATGCCTTTTCCATGTCAAAGAAAACGCTCACGAAATGTTTCCGTTTAAGGAAAGCTTCTCTAATTGATGTTTCCAGAAGCAGTAAGTTGTCAATTGTGCTCCTGCCGCGCCTGAATCCACTTTGATAGGAGGATAGTAGTTGTTTTGATTCCAGGATGAAAATTAATCGGGAGTTAATCATCCGCTCCATCAATTTACAGAGGCAACTTGTAAGCGCTATAGGCCTATAGCTTTCGGGCTGGTCACGTGGTTTATTTGGTTTTAGTATGGGTATTATTGTTGCTTGAGTCCAGATTTTTGGAAAACGGTTTTCAGTCCAAACTCTATTAAAAAGTTGCAATATTTTTAACAGAGAGGTCTTGCTCAAATTTTTCAACATGTCATTATGTATTTCGTCAGGTCCAGGTGAAGTATTATGGGTTTTATCTAAAGCCAGAACAAGTTCTTTAAAAGTAAAATTAATGTTATATGACTCTAAAATATTTGAATTAAAATTAAGTATTTTTCTCTCCTTACAGGATTTTAAAATTAAAAATTTTGATTTATAATTGCTTGTCTTGGAGACTTCTGACAAATGAGTCCCCAAACAGTTGGCCACTTCTTTGTGATCAGATATTGCTTGTCCGTTTTTTTCCAGAATAGGAGCACACGTTGTATTGTAACTGCCAGCGATTTTCTTAATTTTATTCCATACGGTTTTAGATGGAGTGGACGTCGTGATCGTGCTGACATACGATTGCCACGAGTCCCGCTGGCTCTTCCGCCGAATCCTCCGAGCTTCAGCACGCGATCTTTTAAGTGCCACTAAATTAACTGTGGTCGGATATCGACGGAATTTGCTCCAAGCCTTTTTCTGGGTCTTATGAGCTTCCTGACAAAGAGCGTTCCACCAGGGTTTAGGATACTTTATCTTAACTCTAGTGGTTCTCGGTATAGCAGCGTTTGCTGCTCGCAGGATTATGTCTGTTACTCGGCTTACCGCTTCATCGATGTCAGTATCTATCACAGCTTCTGATGGGATTTCTGCCAACTGGGTATATGTTGCCCAATCAGCTCGATCAAGGCGGTAACGGGCTTGCTGCTGCGGTTGATTGCTGCAGCGTCCAGTAAAGGTTAACTTGATAGGAAAGTGGCCACTACTGTAGAGTCCACTTTCAACATAGAAATCCCACAGTGGCAGAATAGAAGGTGAGCATACTGCAAGATCGATGGCATGGTAAGTCTGCGTAGGAAGATGGAAATACGTATTGTCACCATTGTTAAGAACGCATAGATCGTTGTCGCTTATAAAATTTTCGATTATCAATCCTCTACTGTTGGTGTCTGGACTCCCCCAGAGAGGATTGTGGCCATTAAAATCCCCCAAGATGACAAATGGGGGAGGAATTTGATCGATCAATGTCTGCAATTCCACGCTTCTCAAGTCATAAGAAGGTGGAATATACACCGAACAGACTGTGACTAGCGAGTGAAGGTGAACACGCGCAGCTACTGCTTGTAGGGACGTGTTGATACTGAGCTGGCTAGATGCGTAATCAGTGGAGATTAGCATCGCCACTCCTCCACAACGACGGTCTCCTGTCAGGCAGTCCTTGCGGTATATTTCAAAACCTTTCAGTCTCGGTCTGTCTGTAGGGGACAAGAATGTTTCTTGCAGACAGAATATGGCCGGTTGGTGCGTTTCTACAAGATCTTTGACGTCCGTGACATTATGCGAGTAACTCTGACAATTCCAAGAAAGAATGCTCAGGACCATAATGAGAAAAAAGAGGAAAAACGGCCAAAAGAAAACGGAACTCATTACGCAGAGGGGTCCAACCACCCTTCATCGTCGGATGGCGGAAGTTCTTGAAACTCTACGTCTTTAATTTCCTTATGAGAGGGAACAATTTCCTCAAGAAAAGATTTCGTGAGCTTAGTTTGCTTGCTAGAGCGCAAGAAGTCCTCTTTTTTAAAACCAAAAAATTTTGGTGGTCTCTGTTTAGAGGAAACCCCAATTTTTGCTCGTGATTGTATCATTTTCTTTTTTTCAGCAGCTTTTTTAGAATTTTGCGTATTTTTGTTTATAGTAATTACAGTATTAGGCGCGTTAACGATAGGTTTTTCTATTGGTGGTTTGTTGTTGGTAGTTTTATTTTGCGAAGAATTTGAACTGTTAGCTTGAATATTTCGTTTAGGTGAGATAACTGGCTTAATAGTGTTTATTTGAGTATCTGTTTGGGTGCTTGAAGTTTTAAGTATCTTTTTTACAGCAGCAGCATAAGAAATTCCTGCGGTAGGGGTACGGGAATCGACTATTTTCCTTGCTTCAGGATATGATATTTTTTGGGTCGTTTTTATAACCTGTATTTCTTTTTCTAGTAACCATTTGGAACATTTTCTCGAATAAGAAGGATGATCTCCCTTGCAGTTGACACATTTGAAGTCTTTCGTGCACTGTACACTATCATGGCCAGGTTCGGCACATCTGGCACATGTGTCGGTACCACGACACGAAATCTTAGAATGTCCAAACCGCTGGCACTTAAAGCACCGGAGCGGGTTTGGAATAAACGGTCTTACTGGACAAGAGAGATAGCCAGCTTTAACGCGCGTTGGGAGCTCAGGTGTACTAAACGTCAAAATGACGTGTTTAGTAGGCGCGATCTCACCATTGCGTTTGATAGAGATCCTTCTTACTCCGGTTACGAGTTGGTCTTCCAGATTTTCTAGTATTTCATTTTCGGAAGTGTATAAAAGGTCCGGTTCCGATATTATTCCCCTTGAAAAGTTGAGCGTTGTGTGGGCTGTTACTGAACATAAGTATGATCCAATTTGTTTAAGTGATAATATTGATTTGATTTGTTTGGAATTTTTAATTTCAATAAGTAGTTCGCCATTTCTTAGTTTTTTAACGGATTCGAATTCGCCTATATGGTGTAACAGAGCTTTATTTATTATGAAAGGAGATACTTTTGAGAAGTCTAAGTTATCATTTTTTTGATGATAAAAAACTTTGCAGTGTTTGAAGAGTAATCCATCTGACGCTCCCCACGTGGGGGAGAAGAGTTTTTATTTTTAGAATCCACAATTGGACCGGAGAACTGGGGGGAAAAAGTGGGGTCGAGCCCCTGCGTAGCCCCCCTACACAGGGGTAAGGCTGCATACGACAGGGTTCGCCAGCTAGCCCTGAAGCCTCCCGTATGAGATACCGCTTGGCCCCGGTACCACTCAGCCATCGGCACGGTCGCCACACCTTGGCTTGGGCTTGTTCCGAAATTTGGTAAGTGTGATGAGGGAAGGAGGGAGAAAAAATCCCTACCCTCCGAACTTCGGTTTGAGCAACTGGGGGTCACTACTTCGCCAAGAGCTCGCCCCGAACACACCACACCGCAAGCCCCCCCACCACGGCAAGGTAAACGGACAACGGGGGGTGCTGTTTATGAAACGATACATTCATGTGCTATGGAATATTTTATTTGCAACTTCTTAAAGGGATGAAATAAGATTTTTTTTACAGAAACTGTAGCCGAGAAAAGGTGGAACAGCCTGATAGATACATACTGAGAGATATAAAAGAAAAGAAGTCAATGCATATAAGCCCAGTGGATCTGGACTGGAAGGTAGCGAGTTCGTAAAATGGAAATATTTCCATTTGCTGACCTTCCTTCAACCCAGTTTCATCTACGAGAGGTGCATTTTATTTATTTCTTCTTTTCTCCTTCAGGTGTTGCCAAAAATTCAATGTGGTTTTCTTATGCATTTCTAAATAAAAATGTAACTGTTTTTTTCTCCCTATCTCCTTTCAGAACACTTTCAAATGTAGAATAAACATGTTCCCAACTTTCAAGTTTTGAGCCTGATACATTTGAACAGCATCCCATCAACATGATAGGAAAACTTCCCAAGTTGAAGATGATTCATTACCGCATCCCATCGAAACTGGAGTAGACCAGAACGATGCAGATGATACCCGAAAATTCCAGAAACGAAAACTAGATGAAGCAAGTAATGTACAATGATTCAATTATTTTATAAGTAAGAAATGGCTCTTACAAATAAAGAAAAAATAGCACGAAGGCGTGCAAAGATTGCTGCTAAACCTCAAGAAACAGAAGAGTATTTGAAAGATGAAAGCGAAAGGAAGCAGAAACAAAGAAATAATCTAAAGAAATTAAATAGTGCACAAGAAAAAGAAATTTAATGCAAAAGAAAGTGCACGTGTTCTATAGTAATGTTTAAAATGGAGCACGGTCATCAATAGACCAAAAACAAAGTATTTCTTCACTTAAAAGAGCATATTAGTCAAAAATAATCATTCCGTAAATCTAAACAAAGTTACAACAAATCTTTCATCACCCTGTAAGAGAAGAGCTGTTGTAAAAGCATTAACAATGAAATGTGGACTTAAATTTTCACCTAATATTGCAAATGAGAAAAAAAAGACTCCAGACAATGTCTCGAGCAAAAAAGCAAATCTCTTTATTCCCAAATAGCACAACAGTTTTAGCTAATGCTGACTGGACATTGACCAATTCCGGCATTCAAAGGCGTAGGTCAGTCGTCTTATGCTGATTTTGCCCAATGCTGTGCAGTATTGCCGTCCGATGCTATTTAACTAGAGGGACTTGCAGAATGTCCTTTCATTTTAACATAAACGTAGAAGCGAGCAGAGACATTAAAAAAAAAAAAATAGCACATTTTATTAATGCTGAAGAAATATATTCAATATGTTTCAGGCGACATTGGCCGTTTCCGGCCAAAGCAGCTCAGTATTAGCGACCTGATAGTCTGCATAAGTAACGATGCTTTATAGATCATTTCTTTGAGAGACATTTTGCATTTGAATACGTATACAGAGGCGATCAAAAGCATTTCGAAAAATTTTAAACTCGTATCATTCACAGCGAAGAAATGTATGATATCGCTGTTCCGGAAGCATTTAAGCATACCGTACTCGATTTTGGACATGCGAAAAGATGTACGCCTATCATTGGTCGAATTGCTGTCAATCAATCGCCTATCGCCGCCCATAGGTTGGAAAAGTGCGGGAAGTGAAAGAAAAATGTCAGAACGGAGTGTAAACGTCGTGCTAGAAGGGGGGGGGGGGGAGTTGTAGCTGCCTTGTCATAGTAAAATAATTAAACATTTATAATTGTTACAATCAAGCTAAAAAGTGTTTTATTTTAAAAATAAACATAGGAATAACTTCTATGCAAATTCACCCTAAAACACGTAGTAGTGCCATCTATATGTACACACAGAAAGCAATTTACGGATATGCAATTTTCTTTTAAAACTTAAAACCAGTGTTCCAAATGTTTTGGATTACTGTTATTGATTGATAGGAAAAATGAATATTCGTGCCCTTCTGAAACAGTTCTGAGAGTGCTACAAAAATACTATATTTTATATTTTATATTTTTACATTTTTTTTTTTTTTTTTTGCGAACAAGATAGTATCTTAAAAATTTATTTTTAAGTAAAAGGGGGAAAATATAAAATTTTTACTGAAGTGTTTGTGTTTTAAGGTATAGATATTCTTTTATAATTACTCTTAATACGATATGAGTACATATATTAGCATGTGTTTTATCAGTTCAAGAATTATTAATCATTAAACAGTTAAAAATGCTCATATACATTTTCTTTAAACAGGAATTTCTATAAATCGTTTTAAGTGATTATCCGACTAATTATTAATGAAGAAAATTTCCGGATTACTTGCCCTGATGAAGTATCTCGTGCGGACAAGGTACATAAATTTTAAATGAAGAAATTAAATGATTTAGTCCCCTTAAAAACCGTATTTATTGGGTTTCGTTTAACATCTCGTCTAATTAAAAAAAATTTAAAAGAAGTTTAGTGTCGAGTACTTAGTGCTACCTTAAAATATGAATTTTTTCCCTCTCCTAATTTTCAGTTATATCAAACATTCATGGAGTAAAAGGAATGCAAGACAAGCAGAAGGATAAATTATGTATTTATATACCCCAAAGTTATTCACAGATACCACTAACGATTTACCAGAATAGGAAACGAAATGGAATATTTATATGTATTAAATTCACACGCTTAAAAGTAACATTAAATTCAGCGGACTTACAGAAATCGACAGCTAAAATTTCCAAATTTTTATAACCTTGTTAAAAGCTTTACTGATGTATAACAGCCCCTCCCTTTGCAAAATAATATATTTTACAAATTATTCAATTATATTTTCCAATATTTCAGCGCTAATTGCAAAAAAGTACAACGTTTACATAAAAAGATTTAATGCACATTAAAGTAGCCTATATATTTAACAGTTTTAATAACCTGAAAAAGTATACAAAAAAAAACTTATATTATCCTTATAAATAATTACCTGTTAATCATTTTTAGAAACTATATTCCTACAAAAAACATAACAGCTGCACAATTTAATTTATAAGCTAATAAATAGAGCGTTGAAAAATGGTTAAAAAAGCATTTACAATTAAAATAAGCAATTTAAAAAAAAAGTACCAGAAAACGATTTTTTGATATGATGGGCACGAATTTCTCATGCTCTATTGCTATTTGTTTTCCTTTCAAATTCTAGCAAAGAAGTTTGTTTGTCATGAACTTGATGTTGCTTGTTATAAAAATGCTCTCTTATCATTTTCTACCACGAAATTATAAATTTTTTAAGTAAATATTCGTCTTTTATTTTTATGAAGAACCTATCGAATTCATATAGGCTTTATCTCAGAATAGCATTGCCTTTGTTTTGGTTGCGAAAGCAGATCATCAACAAGTCGATTCGACCAATGAGAGGCGTGCATCTTTTCGCATGTCCAAAATCGAGTACGGTATGCTTAAATGCGTTCCGGAAGAACAGTGACGTAAATGCAAAAACTTCAATTTTACAGGAGAGTAAAAAAACGATTTGCAGTTGTGTAAAACGTTTAATTGAAAAGGGTGTAAGTGACAGAAAATAATTATAATATATTGAGAGTATTGAAAATATACTTTACTCTCATTTACCAGGGGTTTGGATTTAATCACCCTAATTTCAACCCTAAATTTCAACCCCTAAGTGCAGTTACGTCATTGTTTCTCTGAAAAGCCCTCTGGCAGTTCTTAGTGGAAGTACAGTTACGACCATGTTCCCCTGCATATAGGACGTGTTTCTGATATTGTCTATGGACTTATTTGCATTTGACAAATTTTTTCAGTTACGTCATTGTTCTTCCGGAACGGCGATATTACCCTTTGGCTGGTATTGGCCCATTATTTGCCGATGGTAAACGACCGTTCACGCTTGAATCGAATGTTATTGTTGGTGCAATATTATTTTAATTTTCTTGTTATAACTGTATATTGTTGTTCGATTGAACAATAGTTTTTCGTCTGGCACGATTTTTACATGCGTACAGCCGATTTCTGAAAACATCCCGTGCTGTTTCTCAAGAAAAATGCTATTAATGACGCTTAAGGTTCATAAGATTTAGAAACCAGTACCAGTGGTCTCAAGAGACCTGAACCACTTGAGGAATCTAGCAGCAAACAAGTTTACTCATTTACATTTCAGGAATTTTTCGTTGTATGGAGAAAGACTGTTCGGGGGTTAGGGCTTAATAACCATCGTGACCAAATTTTAATCTTGAAAAAATTTCATTTTCTCATGATCCTAGAAAAAAGTACGTTGAGCCAGAGGTGAACTAAGCACACGAAATGACCAAAAATGCCTAAGAAAACACGGCAATTTTATTTGCTGACACTGCAACAGGGGAAAATGCCACCCCTTATAATTTTTAAAGAAAAAATGCGTTAGATACATGGCTGAGTGTCAAAGCTTATCCTGAAATATGGATGGATGGAAAGCGATGTATTTACAAACTGATTTATTAAGCAATTTTTCCAAAACTACCTAAAGAAAGTACTGTTTTTATGGTCATATATCCCATGTTAATTTAGAAATAGTCGAGAAGGTAACAGAAGAAAAACATTACTCCTGTCTTCAACGCCTATACATGTACTACAACCACTCTACAAATGCGTTTTTAGAAGTCTTAAGGACGGTTGGGATCAAAAAGCAATTCAGTGGCAAAGGCGAAATCCAAGAGCTCTATAAAACAACTTTTGTGAACTGTTAAAGTAACATGGATGAACTAAGGAATTGCAGTATTTATTCTTGGCCTTAAATGTACAGTATTTCATGATCGTGAACAATAAGAGGAAAAGGGTACTCCAGTCAATAAAAGTTCTGTTTCTGAGTCCCCTTATAAGCTTGAATATAAAAGGCGTTACAAAAAGATGGCATATCAAACAAGTTAAAATCCAATGAAATCAACCGTAAACAGATCTACTTTAACTGAAAATGTTCAGCTTACATTAACACCTAATGAAAATGCTATATCCATTTCTGAAATAAAAATTTCAGGGTATAATGCTGTCAATCCAATTCTTTCTTCCAATTAGAGCACATCATTTAAATCTATATGTGACAATTTAAAACTCAAGTATTGTTTTTGTACAAACAAAATGCCAAAGAGATTTGGTCTCATCGGATGTGCTGATCATTACAAGTAAAGATTACAAACAGGCTTTAGGGGAGAAAAATGATGGAACCGTGAAGAATACAGCGTTTTTCAAGATAAGGGATGTTCCTATGTTAAGCAATAAAATGGGACAGATGGAAAAGAAATATTGAGGTACGTAAAATGGTACGTTAACAAGTATGCTGAATGAGTGCACACATGAAACAGTGAAGTCATCCAGAGACGCGGGTACCATAACCACTTTGAACATAGTGCATACGATAAAAAAAAGCATTGTTAAAAATGATATTAAAAAGGCGGCCGAAACAACTCAAGATGCACCAGGCCGCATTAGAACTGAAGCAGTTATGAATTTGCTATTGTCAGTGAAAGCAGCCCTGCCGTCTAAAGATTCATTAAAAATAACAATACGGAATCCAAAATCAAGTTGCAGCACCGCCAACAGAACCGCAACCCCGACTATTATAGTCCGGCACCTTATAGTGAGCACAAAGATGAAAGTTTCATCATTTTCGATAGCGGAGAAGTATCTAAACGGATTATTGTATTTGGATTGTTCTATCTAAATATCTATTTCACTAAATTTTCCTACGATTCGAAGATTTTAAAAAATTGTCTCCAGCTTTTAAGTGGCATAATGAGTGATATTCCTAAAAAAACAACCACATTTCCTTGTGATGAGTGTGGAAAAGTATTTTCCAGGAAAGACAATTTGAAGAGACATTTAAAAATTCATTTGGATATAAAGTCTTTTGCTTGCAACAGTTGTGAAGATTTAAAGTGACAGACTCATAAAAATGAGGAGACGTTTGAACGTGAGGGTTGTAATTTAAAATTTTCTCGTAAGGACAACTTCACCCGCCACATGAAAAGTCATTTCCAGACTATAAAGTGGGATGTTGTGAGAAAACATTTTCTCGCAAGAGCAATTTACTGCATCATGTTCGAGTAGATCACAGGCAGGTGAAACGGAAACAGGACAGTGTTCCAGAAAACCAAAAACGAATGAAGTATAAAGCAGCGTTGGATATTTTTTCCATGTTCGAGTTTAGACCCTCGGAGACTAATAATGGAGATTTGGGAGTAGCACTGGCAGATATTCGTTCATGGGCAATTCCACGAAAAGTGGTCCTAACACACCAAAATTTTTTCCCCCCATAATACAAAAACAAACCTTATATTTTGACAAAAAAATATCTACTCTTTTCGATTCCAGTATCAATTTTAAGATAAAATTTTTCTTTTCTCATATTTTAACCTTGTTTAATAACATTGAGACAAATTCAAAAAAAAAAAGCATTGTTAGTGAAAAAATGTAAGATAATTTTTTTCACCTAATAATCAAGTTTTTTTGGAAAAACTACCAAATGCCATGAACGCAGATCCTTTAGTATGATTATATCTCATATTTTTTGTAATAAAGTGTTTCATAAGTTTTTAACCCCTCAAAATATGCAGGTTACTTTTTTTTGGTCACACACGTAAGGCAAAAGAAAGAAAAGTTTCCCCCCAAGGTCTAATTAGGGGACTGTGAGGAGGAGATTTCTCACATTTTTGAGAATATGAATCTAGCGAAAGTTCCAGAGAACAGCAGACAGTTCGGAGTCCACTTTTGTCGCATGCAACAAGAATCCGAGCATTTTCCGTTACGCTTTTCTCGAACAACTTGCAACAGGCGAGCGGAAACAGATACATTCAAACACGCCGGCAGCTTGGCATTCTTGTGATCCCACGTGACGGACATCTGCTACTACCAGCTGCCTCGGCCGGAAATCATTGCTTTTAACCCATTAATGCCTGACATTTTATTTTTCAACGATACTTTGTATACTGGTTACAAATAGTGTTTAATGGACAGGAAAAATAGTTAAAAAATTATCATGTAAAAAATAATTTTTTTATTTAAGAAAGAAAAATCGTCCCTAAAAAGGGACGCTAGGCACCAGAGGGTACATACTTTTTTACCAAAATTTTTTTTCTGCCTACGATGTAATATTGAAAATGACAATTTACAAGAAGAAATAAAAGCAGCAAATATAATAAACTGGGAAGTAGATTCAGAGAACAAGGAAATATTGGTGTTGTTGAGTATGAAAGTCAGCAAAACATTTGTTCTGCAAACCTACGTATTGCATTTGCTGCATTCCGATAAGGTCCTTCAATGGGCACATCTTACCTGAGTCTTATTTAAAACAATATAACAACTAGCCCCATAATACCTAACTCAACTCTCTTAAGCTCAATGCATGTTGTACAGCAGCTTTTAAAATAAAAATGAAGAGCGGCTACCACCATTTTTTAGAGTGGATCAAAAACCGGTAGTTCCCGATATTTGATGCATGGGATCTTTTTCCCTATGCAACGTTTGTATTGAGCAACCATATATATTTGGTTCATCAATTTCAATTACTTTCTTTTCGCTGTTGGACAATCGCTTAGGCCTTTACAATAGGATAAACTCCATGATGATTCAATGCAATAGTTATGACATTGCTATTATTCCACCGAACCAACGTAATATTATTTTACCTGTCATCGACATATATTCAAAACTTCCTCTCTTTTCTTTTTTGGACAACGTAACTTCAGTTCATGAGCATTTTTTAATCCGATTCTTGCACAAAACCTCGCTGAGACAAATAATCACGTAGAAGCGCAAGAGAAGTAAATAAATTCTCACAGTAGAGATCAAAATTGGCATGCTCAGGGAATTCTGAAATTAAATCTGCAACCCCCCCCCCCTTTCCCAAACAACAGACACATATGCAATCCTTGAATTCTTCATCAAGGTGAAATGCTAAGCTTCTGAAACAGCTTAGGGCTTCTTCCCCCAACAGTCAGACTAAACAATAATAAACACCTAAATGCATAATGGAAAAGTAATGAAATATAAGGAATAATTAGTGTTTTAAAGAATTACATTTTTGAAATAGCTTTCTTTCAAAATTTACCTTGAGTATTTTTTGTAATTAAAAAAAAGAAGAGAAAATATTTAAGAACATTGTATGATTAAGTTTATATATATTAATTAATTTAATTTAATTAGATTTTGAAAATAAAATAAGTGTTAAAAATGACAATTATTATCTGTTTTTCAGTCTAAAAACATTTACTAACTTCTTTGATATAAATTATAGATTCTAAGCAAGAAATCAGCAACGGTTAAACAATGCAGCCTTTGGTGCCTAGCGTCCCTTTTTAGGGACGTTCTTAAATTGCTATAAAATCCTAAAAAAATTTAAAATTTACAAAATTGCAAAAAAAGGTAAACTAAAACATCGATCAAAGTAGCACATATATCAAACACAGATAGATTTACTTGTTAATAACTTTAAAAACTTTGCTTTTTTTTCTTGAGATTGCGAACGATGTAATTTTTGATAAAGATCATAATCAAATGGCTGCAGATCACACTTTACAGCGGTTATGTGCTGCAATCTGTTAATACAGAATTGAAGCAATACCAAAGTAATAATTAAACACAATTATTTGGTTGAAATGTTCATTTTTGGAAAATTCAGACACAATTTTCGGACCGTCCCTAAAAAGGGACGCTAGGCATTAATGGGTTAAAAGGCGTGCCCACAAGAAATTTGCTCTCTCTCCCACTGCTCTCTCTCCCTCTGGATCTTCTGTCCGAGCAGTATGTGCTCGTGATGTCTGCTTCGAAGGAAGAGCCATTTTCGTTGATTTGAATGGTGCGCGGACCCCCTCCGGGTGATGGCCCTGGAACATAGGGCCGAGCGGGCTGTGCCTCGGTGTTGCCCCTCTCATAACTAGCTAAAATGATGGAGAGCGAGAAGGTGTGCCTGGATTACCCCAAACAGCTGAACGGTAAAAAGTAATATTGTGTTGATATTAACAGGTCTTTTACTGAAAGAAAGCGGGTGGTTGAGCTGGTAAAATAATATATGTTTTCTTAGCTCTCGAAAGAAGAGCTATATGATAAATGAGAAGATGACACTGGTCCGTTCTATATTTTCAATATGCTAGTGTTTAGGGGTGAAAGGCTCCGTTTCATTTGTATACTTTCTCGGATTTTATGCTATTTGGTAGTGTAATGGTATTAAGTATGCTGGTTAAATACTATAGGCCCCCATGTGTTGTTAAAAGGGGTCTTTACTTTGAGTTAAGTTGCATATGTGTACAGCTGTTTTCTAGTAGAAATTAAAATTTAATGTACCCATTTTCAATTCTGTGTACTGCGAGTTTATTGCTTCCGTAATACAGTGTAATTGCCCCACTTGCGAAATCCATGCAGCCGGTGAATGTTCCTCGGACCTTATCAGTAATTATCTTACTATGCTGTATACTTAACTAATTTTTGTTTTTCAATTTTCTATTCTATGAGAACGGGACTTAAACCCCCGCTGACAGGCTCCGCCCAAGGAGCGCCGTGAAGTTTCGAGTGACAAATTCTCTACCGTTCATTCCCATAACCTCCTTCCCGAGATTTACCTGCATCGGAAGGTATGTTGTTTGATACGCATCGGTGATTCACGTATATGTCAGGGGCGGTAAACGCCAGAGGAATTTCTGCTGAGTTCTTGTTGTTAGATGTTTCTTTTCGATGTCTTTGCCTTGAGATGGGGCTTACCTGGGTTTGTTAATTGCGGGCACACGCTAAAATGTACTACCGGCCGAGTGTTGTCATAATGATGTCAATGACTCTTCCCCCCCCCCCCCCCGAGGAGAAGTACTCCACCACAGGGACTAAAAGAAAACTATCTCATATCATAAATTAACTTGATACAAAACACCTGTAACCTGACTTACATCTTCATCCATTCGGCAGAAACGTTTTAACGAGGCTCTTTAAAAGCTGTCACACACGTAAGGCTTTTGAATGGTTTACATTAAGAGTCAGGTACTTATTGCTTACTTATTTTAGAAATTTCGTACAAAGATACAAGATTTCGTACAAATTTAAGAAAGATCGTACTTATTTAAGAAATTTCCTGAGAAATCAGTTATTTTGGTTTAAATTGAGATATTTTTTGTTAATATTTTCTGATTATATGTAACATGTTTAAAATGAATTTTAAAATTGTTACTTATTTAATTCGTATATAACAGAATTAATTTAATTTTCATTCTTCATTTTGTGGATAAATCCTTGCAAAATTTAAGTATTTACTAGCTGCGTTGTCCGGTTGTTTGAGAAACTTTCCCAGGAACCGATTCTTTTAATTAAAACTTTTTTGTTAATCTCCTCTGATTACATGTAACATGTTATATAAATAAATTTTAAAATAACCTATATATGATTCGTATACAAATGAGAATTAATTTCGTCTTCATTCTTTATTTTGTGAACACATCTTTGCAATTTAATTATTTACTAGCGGCATAGTCCAACAAAATCAGATCTTTCGTTTAGGGCAAAGAATCAAATATTAAATAAGTGGTTCCGTCCGGAACTGAACTAGCCTACTTTCCCGTTTGTCCATTTCAAATTTCAAATTTGGTAATATATTCATCCGAAAGATAATGGGTACGTGGGTGGTGGGGGGGGAGGCAATTCGAAAAGTCAAACATGAGAAAGAATTGTCCTCGCCGAGATCTTTCTAACAAAAAAAGTTTGTTCAAATCGGACTGTTTGCTCAAAAGTTGTTAACGGGGGACAGGTTGTTTGAACGTTTCAAAGTTGAACGAAAAATTGTTCAAATCTAAAAGTCAAATGTGAGAATGAGGTCTCCTCGCCGAGATCTTTCGAACAAAAAAAAGTTTGTTCAAATCGGACTGCTCACTCAAAAAATATTAGAAGAGGGGGGGGGGGGGGGAAGGCAGACAGACACATATATGATAGCTTTAATTATCAGTTGTGAAAGTTGAATTGACTTTAAAATGAAGACATGCTGCACGCGGTCACACACGTAAGGCTCTAGTGTCTCACACGTAAGGCAAATTAAAAAATTTTTATCGCTACTCTACGAAGTTTAGAAAAAAAAAATATGTGGAATACTTACTTAGTATACTTAGACACATGCACAAAAATCACCGTTCATTTATCTTTTAAAACTTCACAGGAAATTACAAAATAATATGAGGTATAGCTTATTTTCAGATTTTCCGAGTCACACACGTAAGGCTGTATTTAAAATTTTATAAAAAAATTCAAAATTGTCCTATGAAAAAAATAACGCCACATTACAACTTTTGCATATCTTCTGTTACTCCAATAGCAACCCCTAAGAAATATATAAAAAATATCGTCCTGGTTTTTATTGTTATTTGCAAAAAATGGTGTCAAAAAGTCACACACGTAAGGCTGGAATGGCCCTCATCATTAGAAGAGAAGATCAATGAAGAAGTCCATGAAAAAAGATCCATTAAATGGTATCTAATGACAAAATGTGGTTTCAGCAGGTTGGGTACAGATGGTGAAATCGAAAGGATAACATCATATTTTAGAAGTTTGAACGTTATAGACTTAATCCCGGACTCTGTCAGCATCCACTTGGATGAAGCAATTGCAAAAACATTAGCTTCATTTGAGGAATTTGTTAAAGATGGATCAGGTTGGTTGGTTAGTTGGTTTTATGTTTATTGGCGCAAGAGCCTTAGTAGGCTATACTGCGCCAAACGATGGTTTTATGTTAAAAATAAAGATGTGCAAAAACTAAAATTATCTAAACCACAATGCACATAAAAACTTCTAAAATTTTAAAAACATTTCGGAACAAGACACATACAAGGTTTAAAATTTCAAATGATTAGACGAAAGCAGGAATAAACTTGTAATTTTGACTTATTTTTTTCTTTGGCGTAAGAGCCTCATAGGCTACACTGGGCCAATAAAATTTTTTAAAAACATTCCTAAAAGTTACTAGTGCTGGATGTGGAAGTATTGTGGAAGAACTGTTCCGAGTGTCGATAAAAGAATGAAGTTGACAAGTGCAGCGCGGAATACCAATCATGAAAGTGTGCGACGTCAAATACTTACGAAGGACACGTTAAAAACAAAAAAAGAGTAACGTCGAAAAAAAGAAGAGGGAGTAACGTATAGTGCTGGGGCTTTTTAAATACAGTTCCTATATTTGTGTAGAGATAAACGGAATCAATTTCATGCCTGTTCCACAAATCAAGTTTGCAGGGCTCGATACTTTAACGAACTGTGAATTTCTGGTGGTATTCAACTCTCAACCTGTCTTCAAAAGCGAAGGAGAAAGTTTTGGGGCATAAAAATAAAACTAAAATTTCTGAAAACAAATTTTCAAAACTGTACACTCATTTTCTGAAGAATCGCATTTTTGCCACGTGTTGCTTTATTCATAACATTGCACAAAAGACAGTTAATTTATCATAATTATTTCAATACAATTTTGATGTGCATAGTTAGGCTGATGTGGTCTTTCTCAGAGCTTCTACGTAAAATAATTTTTGAATGGATTTTTAATGTTCTATAGAGGCCTTTGTTTCGAAAAAGAGGCTGGAAATAGAGCTGTAACAATGGTAGTAAGTCAATATAACACGAGTACAGCAGCATATGCGTCACTTGAAGGTAACCGTCACTCTTTAGATACTGCGATTAAAATTGATGAAAGGCATGTGAAACAAAGTGTGCGACGTCAAATACTTACGAAGGACACGTTAAAAACAAAAAAAGAGTAACGTCGAAAAAAAGAAGAGGGAGTAACGTATAGTGCTGGGGCTTTTTAAATACAGTTCCTATATTTGTGTAGAGATAAACGGAATCAATTTCATTTATTTCTGTATTTCTACAAGGAATTGGCCGCTTATTTGTAGTAACTCCTATTTACGTATTACAAGTAAAATTATTTCCGAATTCTCGAGTAAATATTTTCTGAAAACTAAATGTGTTTCTTTGCTGATATTTTTTATTTTATTTCTCCATATCTCAATTTATTTCCGACATTCCTATGTTTCGTATCGTTCTGCTTATGTGTAATTATGCTGGTAACAACGTGTTTAGCACTGCTGCTCCTGGATCTCAAAGAATGTCTACAACTCGAAGAGGAGTCATCTACAATTATGAAGTGGAGCAACTAAAGAATGGAGATACTTAAAATGTGCCATTCCATATTTTTATAATGCTTCACAAAAAGCTATGTCAACATTGCTAAGTAGTGTTCCGAATAGACCTTAGCTGATTTTGACACTTATCTCTCGTCAAATTTCTCTAGTGCTGATTTTGTTACTGAAGACAAATCTCGTTTAGCTAAAATGCTATTAATTTTTAAATTTAAAAGTGGTTCTCAATGAAAGTGGGACAAGAACATTCCTCTAATAAAACGTGCTGCTAATGATGCTGATATCGCTGAAGATGTAAAACTCAGTTCCTATTTAAGAAGTTATTCACTTTACTTCCTACCTTGGGACTACGCTGCTGGTGATCATCAGATAACTAATCGAGAAACAGTGGATTGTATGGACTTGTTTCTGACCAGTATCAGTTCTGATGTCCAGTTCTGCAAAGATAAGTGGAAAGAGTTACTCTTGAATAGATACCTAGTTAGCTCCGGAGGGACCCGTGTTTCGTATTTTAACTTATATGTTTTGATTTCGTTATTTTGATTTGTATTTTATTGTTAATTATCGATGAGTCTACATTTTTACTAGGGATTCTATGGTGAAATATTAGTGTCACAATATTTGCCATCTGAATTTTCCGCTCATAAAATTTATGTACGTCCTTTTCCAGGCATAAACATCAAATATCTGACAAAGAAAGTTTGTCCTCTGTTGGTTGGTAGGTTATTTTGGGTTTATTGGCACAAGAGCCTTCATAGGCTATACTGCGCCAAACGATGATAACCCATAAAGCATATAAGATTTTAAAAACATTTTAAAACACACATAGATGATGGTTAAAATTCAAACTAAGCAAGAGAAAGAAAGGACTGACAATTTTTTGTAAAATCAGACACATTATGACACATTATCGCATACATAAAGACAAAACACTCAAGACAAAGATAAAACCACTAAATTAGAGATATAAAACCGATTTCAGTTAAAAAGGGAAACAAATTAGGATGGGGTGTATCCCCAAGTAATTCGGTCAAAGAAGGATAAAAATTATTAAAATGTTTAAAACGTATACGATTAAAATTTGGGCAGTTACATAAAATGTGGAACACTGTCTGGTTTACATTGCAGTTAATACATATAGGCGCTGCTTCGCGGCAAAGAAGGTATTTGTGTGTAAACCTAGTATGGCCGATGCGAAGACGGGCTAGGACGACTTGTTTCCTTCGCGTAATATTAAAGGATTTGAAACCTTTTGTGAAGGGCTGGATAGAGTGCAATTTGTTTTGCACCTCTCCATCCCAGTCACGCTGCCAAGAGTTGTATATACTACCCGTAATGGAATTTTTTATATCTTCATAAGGAACAAGGTCTTCGCAATGGGCATTAGCGGCCTTAGCAGCTGAATCGGCTGCCTCATTGCCAGCAATGCCTACATGACTAGGTATCCAACAGAAGAAAATTTCGAAGTTATTTTGTTTTAGCCTATGGTATGATTGAAAAGATTGAATCACAAAAGGGTGGCTATTGTTGTTACAGTTTGAAAGGGCATCCAACGAACTTTTCGAGTCTGTGTAAATAATCCACTTTTTTTTATTTGATTGGGCTATTGTTTGGAGAGAGGTGGCTATGGCTTTGCTTTCAGAAGTGAAGACTGAGCAAGAATTATGTAGTTGTTGTGAGATAGTATAACCATCAATTACTTCTGCGAAGCCAACGTGATCATTTGCCTTAGATCCGTCGGTAAAGATTTCGTAATATGAAGAATATTTTTGTTTTACCTCATAGTAGATCTGTTGGTATACCAAGTCTGCAGTAGTATCTTTTTGAAAGTTACAGAAATCATAAAGAAAAGTGATGTTATTATTGTTCCAAGGTTCAATAAGTTCTGCTGTATCAGGTAAATCAAAATCAGAAAGGTGTAGGGTGTTGATCGCCTGTCTCATTCGAATCCCAAATGTTGGGATGACCGAAGGACGGCGCAGAAATAAGTCAGTATATGATGGATGGAAGATATGTAAATGCAAAGGATGGTTTTGGTTTGGTTTAATTTTAAAATAAAAATCTAGAGAAAGCTTTAGACGTCTATAGTGCAGAGAAGGTTCATGTGCTAAGATATGTAAGCTTTGAATAGGCGAGGTTCTGAATGCCCCTGTGCAGATGCGCAGTGCGAGATTATGTATTGGAGCGAGGATCTTTAAATAACTTTTAGCTGCAGAGCCATAGATTTGACAACCATAATCAATTTTTGAGCGTATCAGAGCCCTGTAAATTCTTAGCATGGACTCTGTATCGGCACCCCAAGAAGTGTTTGCTAAGACTTTAAGAATATTCAGTTTCAATGAGCATTTTTTTCTTAACTCTCGTATGTGTGGCAAAAATTTAAGTTTATTGTCGAGTGTGATTCCAAGAAATTTTCCTTCAGGTTTTACAGATATTGGTTGGTTGTTAACGTGAAGGTCCGGATCAGGATGAAGACCTCTTTTACGGCAGAAATGAATGCAGAAAGTTTTTTGCGGGGAGAAGGAAAAACCATTCTCCTCCGCCCATTGAGAGACTTTATTGATAGCTGTTTGAAGCTGTCTTTCAATGATACTCATGTTCGATGATGAAAAGGATATTTGGAAATCATCAACGAACATAGTACCTTTGACAGCGGGGGGCAGTTGTTCGTGTAAGCTGTTGATTGCTATAATGAAAAGAGTAACGCTCAACACACTTCCTTGGGGTACACCTTCTTCTTGGATGAAGGTATCCGACAGAACAGATTTGACCCGTACACGAAAAGAACGATGTTTCAGAAAATTGGAGAGGAAGATGGGGAGGTTACCTCGTAACCCATATTCGTGCAGAGTTTTGAGGATCCCATATCTCCAGGTACGGTCATATGCCTTTTCAATGTCGAAGAATACGCTCACAAGATGTTTTCGTTTGAGAAATGCTTCTCTAATCGATGTTTCGAGAAGCAGTAAGTTGTCAATGGTGCTTCTGCCGCGCCTGAAACCACTTTGATAGGATGATAGCAGGTGATTGGACACCAGAATGAAAGTCAGTCTGGCGTTAACCATTCGCTCCATCAATTTACAGAGGCAACTAGTAAGAGCTATAGGCCTGTAACTTTCTGGGTGATTGGGCGGTTTGTTCGGTTTCAGTAAGGGTATTATTGTTGCTTGAGTCCATAATGTTGGGAAACAGTTTTCAGTCCAGATTCTATTAAAAAGATGTAGTATATTTTCTAAAGAAGTTTTACTCAAATGTTTTAGCATGCTATTATGTATTTCATCAGGACCAGGAGAAGTATTACGGGATTTTTGTAAAGCTACAAGAAGTTCCTTAAGCGTAAAATTGGTATTATATGATTCTAAAATGTTTGATTTAAAATTAAGGATTTTTGCTTCCTTAAGTGATTTAAGAGCTAAAAACTTAGAACTATAATTGCCTGCTTTGGAGACTTCTGACAAATGTGTCCCCAAGCAGTCAGCCACCTCTTTGAGGTCAGATATGGTTTGACCGTTTTTCTCAAGAATGGGAGCACAAGATGTTTGATAGTTACCAGCTATTTTTTTAATCTTCCCCCATACGGTCTTGGATGGGGTGGACGTCGTGATTGTGCTGACATATGTTTGCCACGAGTCCCGCTGGCTTTTTCGTCGAATCCTCCGAGCTTCAGCACGAGCTCGTTTAAGTGCTACTAAATTTTGCGTGGTCGGATAACGACGAAATGCGCTCCATGCTTTTTTTTGGTTTTTATGAGCTGCTTGACAGTCTGCATTCCACCACGGCTTAGGGTATTTAATTCTACCTTTTGTGGTTTTTGGAATTGTAGCGTTCGCTGCTGCAAGGATAGTTTCAGTTACTCTGCTTACCGCTTCATTAATGTTGATATCAATTACCATCTCCGGTGTTATGTCTGCCATTTGGGTAAAAGCTGTCCAATCAGCTTTATCAAAACGCAGTCGGGCTTGCTGCTGCTGATAGCTACAGCGTCCAGTGAAGGTGATCTTAACTGGAAAGTGCCCGCTGGTATAAAAGCCACCTCCAACCTGAAAATCCCAAAGTGGCAGAAGAGAAGGTGAACATATTGCCAGATCAATCGCATGGTAAGTCTGCGTAGGAAGATGGAAATATGTATTGTCACCGTTGTTAAGAACGCAGAGATCGTTGTCATTTATTAAGTCTTCTATTATTAGACCCCTACTATTGGAGTCTGGGCTCCCCCAAAGAGGGTTATGGCCATTGAAATCCCCCAAGATGAGAAATGGGGGTGGGAGTTGATCAATCAATGTCTGCAATTCCACACTTCTCAAGTCATAAGAAGGAGGAATATACACAGAACAAACTGTGCACAGCGAGTGAAGGTGAACACGCGCAGCTACTGCTTGGAGGGACGTGTTGATATCGAGCTGGCTAGATGCATAATCGTTAGAGATTAGCATTGCCACTCCTCCACAACGACGATCACCTGACAAGCAGTCCTTGCGGTATATATCGAAACCTTTCAAACTCGGTCTATCAACAGGTGACAGGAATGTTTCTTGCAGACAGAATATGGCCGGTTGGTGAGTTTCGACAAGATCTTTGACGTCCGTGACATTGTGTGAGTAACTTTGACAATTCCAAGAGAGAATGCTCAGGGCCATGATGGAAAAAAAAGAGAAAAAAGGCCAAAGGAAAGAGAAGCAGCTCATTTAGTGGGGACGTCCGTCCATCCTTCATCTTCGGATGGCGGAAGTTCTTCAAATTCTACATCCTCAACCTCCCCATGAGAAGGAGCAAGTTCCTCGTGAAGAGATTTCGTCAGTTTATTTTTCTTGCCAGAATACAAGAAGTCCTCTTTTTTAAATTGAAAAAATTGAGGGGGCCTTTGTTTAGAGGGAACCCCCATTTTAGCGCGCATTTGAATAAGTTTCTTTTTTGCTGCAGTTTGCTTCGCTTTTTTATGACTTGCCGTGTTTGCAGTTTGAGTTTCATCTGTATTATTTTTAGCATTTTGTGTTTGTGTGTTTTCACTTATTTGCTTTGAAGAAGCATTAGGACTATTATTTTGTTTAATTGGCGACTTGGTTGTGTTAAGTGTTTTAGATTTGGCAGCAGTTTCATTTTGGCTAATTGTTTGTGTGCTAGCAGATTTTAATACTTTTTTAACTGATGCAGCATATGAAAGACCAGCAGTAGGAGTCCGGGATTCGACTATTTTTCTGGCGTCTGGGTATGATAACTTTTGAGTTGTTTTGATGGTTTGTATTTCTTTTTCTGTGATCCACTTAGTGCATTTTCGAGAATATGAGGGATGATCTGCTTTACAGTTAACACATTTAAATTCTTTTGTACATTCGTTACTGTCATGGCCGGGTTCCGCACATCTGGCACAAGTGCTGGTTCCACGGCAAGAAATTTTTGAATGGCCAAATCGCTGACATTTAAAGCATCGTAATGGATTGGGGATATATGGTCTGATCGGACAAGAGAGATAACCTGCCTTGACGCGTGGAGGAAGGTCAGGCTTACTGAAAGTCAATATGACGTGTTTAGTTGGCGCCATCTCGCCATCACGTTTGATAGTGATCCTCTTAACACCAGTAACGTATTGATCTTTCAGTTCCTCCAGGATTTCCTGCTCAGATGTATACAGGAGGTCAGGTTCCGAAATAACTCCTCTAGAAAAATTTAAGAATGAATGCGGTGTGACTGTTACAAGAAAAGAGCCAATTTGTTTTATGGATAGTATAGATTTAATTTGCTTTGTTTCTTTAATTTCTACTAAGAGTTCACCATTTTTTAGTTTTTTAACTGACTGAAACTCGCCTATTAAATTTATCAATGCTTTATTTATTAGAAAAGGAGAAACGCTTAATAATAAACGCACTACGCTTAATAATAAAAAATTTAGCAGCACTAGACGTATTCATCTGACGCTCCCCACTAAAGGGGAGAAGAATTTTTGTTTTGTGTATCCATGAACGGACCGCAGAACTGGGGGGAAAAGTGGGGTCGAGCCCCTGCGTAGCCCCCCTACACAGGGGTAAGGCTGCATACGACAGGGTTCGCCAGCTAGCCCTGAAGCCTCCCGTATGAGATACCGCTTGGCCCCGGTACCACTCAGCCATCGGCACGGTCGCCACACCTTGGCCTGGGCTTGTTCCGAAATTTGGTAAGTGTGATGAGGGAAGGAGGGAGAAAAAATCCGTATCCGCCGAACTTCAGTTTGAGCAACTGGGGGTCACTACTCCGCCAAGAGCTCGCCCCGAACACACCACACCGCAAGCCCCCCCCACCACGACAAGGTAAACGGACAACGGGGGGGTTTGTCCTCTGTACTTTAATTATGATTTTCTTAGTTTGCATGTAGGTATGAACAACGTCAGTCGAGATGAACACCAATGCTTGGAAGACTACAAGGACTTGCTGATGGAGGTAGAGAAGTACAACAAGAAAGTGATAATTGCGAGAATTTTACCTTACATCATAGAGTGGCGAATGTTAGCGGACCAGGCGAAGCGTTAAATTTGGCAAGTATAATGAATACTTGTTGGTATTATGTAATAACTCGAAATTCACAGTTCTGAAACACCATAAAAAGACTGTATGGGAAGGGATAACATTAAGCAGAATACCACTAGTAGTAGAGCTAACAGCTCATTTTTGATAAATATTCAAGATTTTGATGGTGATTCAGAGGAACTAGAATGTTAGTCAGATTTACGGTAAAATTTAATAAATGGACTGATTCCAAAGCCACTATTGTTCTTAAATTTAAATTAAAGGGCAATGCTTTGAAGTATGTCATCATTTCTCCTAATCTACAAAACGAAACATCTTTCAAGAAAATTGTTGATGAAATTCACAAATTCTCTAAGGCAGGAACACAGAAAGTTTAATTAGATGAATTCAATGCTATCTAGTACCTCCCTGGAGAGTCCTTCAGAGCACTTGCTCATAGAATCCAGATTAAAGCTTCTCAATTGTATAATATGTCCACTCCAAGCTCACTTGTTCAAATCTTATTCCATAAATTCATTGCGGCTATCCCACAATAAAAGATTTCATATATTAGAAGCGAATATTTCAAACTTTGATGCAGTATCCAAAGCTGAACATTTACATTCCGTCATATATCAAGCTAGTTTCTTTCCCCCAACCAAGGAATCTGAGCAAATAAATATCTTGAAATGTAAAACAGATGAGCTAGCAGAGAAATTGCTTACCGATAATTCCCCAAAAGCAAACATCTTGTTACAAGCAATATAATTCTTGTCTACCCGATACAAAAATGGACTCGATCTTCAACGAATTTTTTTATAAATTTTTGCTGTTTATCCCAACAACATTCTGTGCACTATATGGGTCATTTTCAAAATTTGCTTACATTTGCTGTCCGGAGGTTAAAAAGACGATTTTGAAGCATAAATTAGGTTTTAAATTCAATGCGAATAATTATTTTTTGCAAGAAATACCCCGAAAAAAATTCCATCACTCAACAAATTATTCAAAGTTATTTATTTATTTTTATATAAGTCTTTAAAAATGAGAATCAAGGCAAAAACGCTTGTCCATTTCCAATTTTCACAAGTTCAACTATTTTTTTTTATATACAACAAATGATTTTTTCCACTAAGAAATGTATGAATATATTTTGTCCGGCAGTTCTTGTCAAGTCCGTTACCCTACGATTATTTTAGCTAAAAAAGGTATTTATTGCAATCAAAAGATGGTAACACGTATTCAGTTAACTTAACAAACTAGTGACGTAACTATTTCGTACCGTTTTGTTTTCCTGAGTTGAGAAGTATTGCTGTGGCGTTTCGCACAAGATTTCTTCCAGGTGCGTATTTTTATTCTTTGTCAAGTCTGTTACCAAAGATTTTAGCAATAATTTTTACTTTTTCTCAACTTTTACTCCGAAATATTGTTTATTATACAACTCCAAGAAAATGCATATTGTTGTTCAGTATTGTTGTTCAAGTCAATTTTTAAATTCGACAACCTAGCCATAATTTGACTTTCTGCTTGAAATGTCAAGTCCGTTACTGGTCAAATCAGTTACCATACAGTTTTTGATCAATATTTTAATGATCACAAACATCGTTTTAAGCTTCAGGGACGCAAATATTTTCAAATGAAGTTGGTTCTAAGAGCTATGATATAGTTTAAAAGTGAGATTTCATTTTGATTTTGTATGGTAACGGACGACAATTTTCCTTGCAACTTAAAGTTTTACAACAGCATCTGAATATTTAATTATGCATCAAAGTGTACAACCAATTGCTTTTTCACACACCCAAAATATGTGAAAAAACATCTGTTAGTGATTCTAAAAGAAAATAGCAAGTTAAAAAAATTACTAAAAAATTCTGAAATAAAAGCATATGGTGAAAATGACCCATATGCATATGTATGTGCCATCAAAATGGTCCTTCTCAATTTACACACTCATTTTTAAACTATTCAAAAATAACCGTACGTCTGTTCTCGATAGTATAACAAGAATTATCCACATAGAAATCGGCATTTTGACAGAAGATTTAATTCAAAATATTGCTTTTTTTGCAAGTCGCACATCACCAATAAAAAAATTGTTTTAAACGTAATCGACAAGCTCATTTTCGTAAAAATTTCTATCGTGCCAACATTCTTTTATTTTTTCTAGCTCTCGCCCAACTTACGGTCGTACCGGGGTGCCAAATCGTTTGTTTATTTTTAAATTAATTGAGAACAAAGAGGTATTTCTGGAATTTTTAAGGGAAGTAGGGTTATTGAAAAGTGAAATTATTTGTACTCGATGCAGTTCGTCAATGACAATAAGAAATAGAAAGAATATATCTGATGGCTACGGATCTATATGCAGAAACAAAGTAGATGGGAAAATGTGTGGGAAAGAAACTAGTATAAGGTGGGGGTGGTCGTGGTTTACTCTGAGTAAATTGAAGTTGGAGGAAATTTTTTTGCTGACATACGAAATTATTATTGGTACGAAAACGGCAGACATCGAAAAGCAGTATTTTTTTGCTACCCACACAATGACAGACTGGCGAAACTATATAAATGAAGAAATTATAAATTACATAGAATTACATTCGGAAAAAATAGGGGGGGGGGTGACAAAATAGTCGAAATAGACGAATCAAAATTTGGAAAAAGAAAATATAACAGGGGTCATGCAGTCGAGGGTCAGTGGGTTTTTGGGGGGATAGAAAGGGGTACGGGTAAAATGTTTTTTGTTGCTGTGGGTGATAGGAGTAGGGATACTTTATTTTCTGTTATTAAAGAATGGATTTTGCCAGGTACTACCATACATTCAGACGGGTGGAATGCTTGGCGACGTCTTTTGGTGCCAACAGGAATAAGTCGCCAAGGCTAGGTCGGATATCGCATTTGTTCCAATTTTTCTAACTCGGTTAGTCAACATCAGGACTTTCGCAATGCAAATATTGAACCTATTGGTTAACGTTAGGCTTCTACACAACAATATGGTTCGAAAAACAAGTGCCGAAAGCATGTGCCATATAGGTGACGGTAAGAGTAATCATCATTTAAACAGAACTTCCTGAATATATCGCACCCTTGCTACAAAACATGCCACATCTTGAGTTGTCGTCCAGCCGTCGTAGAGACTAGAACAATGACTAACGATCATAGTTTGAGATGTATCGGTCTTCATATTGACAAATTCAAAAATACTAAAATGTGCCTAGTCAGCCCGGGAAGTTTTTTGCAATTCCTGGAAAACGTAGTTTTTTGAATTGTGGCACTTTGTAGCAAGGGTGCGATATAACATAACTACAAACGGAAACATATCCAAGAATGTCTAGAATATTGATGAAATAAAATAAATACATAAAAATAATGAGAACATTGTTAAAACTTACAAAAAACCAGGGAGGCTAACCTTATACTCCCTGCGAAAAACCAAACCATAGTGGCTAAAAATAACAACGCAAGTGTTGCCAAACGATGTCGAAAAGTGTAAAAGATAAAATGAACCAAACTCTGGAGTGCGAAAACCGTAAAGCTGCGTATGAGTGATGTACAGGAGAGGAGAACGGGATGGGAACCCGCCACAGTCTCGAAACAAGAGGAAGAACGGAAAATGGGTAAAATGTTGTGAAACGATACAACAAGTACACCAAAATGCCAAAAAAAAAATACTGATTGTTACGTGTAGCAAACTCTTAAAATTCGGCAGTCATTGAATATTATCATTGGAGTGCCGGTCTGGAACATTTTGCAATACTTAAAATCTTTTAGTTATATATATATATATTTTTTTAAGCGAAGGCCCAGTGCTACAACCTGATGGGAAGGTTGTTTAATCTATTTTCTACCTTATATTTCAGGGAAAAAAGTTCGCAAAAATGTACATTGAAAATTGCTTATTAAACACAACAAACATGAAGTTACTGTTCACATTGGGAATCCAAAAATGAGTGAAGTTTTTGAAGCTTTTTTAGGTGCCTACCGACCAATGCTCGAAAATGCTGACTCTCTAGCGGTTTACAAGATTGCAACTGCTATGACCACTGTATTGGGGTGGTTAGTATAATATTTTTTGACTAATTTGTAAAGAATTCCAACTTCGCATATTTTGACTGCGAGAAGAACGCGCGAGTGCCATTAGTCGCAAATTCCGCCCGTTCGTGGAAATGCCCATGGTATTCAGATATCCGTATGGTTAGAACATATTTTTAGATAAGGAGACAGCAGAAAATTATCTACAGGCTCATTTAGCCATAATTGTCCCACCTAGAGAACCTTCAGGGCCAGGCCTAAAACCTTCTGAAAAAACATGTTCCTTCATTTTCCGGTTCTTTGGGGGAAAAAATGGTCTCCCGAAATGATAAAACTTTTCACTTTCCTGCATAAAAACATATCCAGTACCTTTTTATATAACATTTAAGTATTAAATAAGAAAAAAAACAGTAATAAATGCAACGGTTAACAAGACATCTGCTCTAGTCAAACCGAACCTATTTGGACTATTCATTGCCATGAGAACTTTTAAGTACCTCCGTTAGCATGCTTCGTGACTAAAACTTCATTTCCTGAATGGACAAGATCCGTTGAATTTTTCTCTCTATTTTTAATTCAACTTTATACTTAGGTTAATAATAAAATAAGCCATAAAGATATTAACTCTAGCTTTTTAATGTTGTAATGAGGAGATCATATTTAGGGGAAACTAGGGAGTCTTGACCCATGTGGAGACATGACCCACTGCACACTCCCCACACGATTTTTCCATAAAAATAATATTTTTGGAAAATATTTTTTTGAATTATTTCTACTTTGTTATGTCATTATTTTCAATTTCAATAATGCACAAAATAACATAGTATTTACATATATTTTTTTATTGAGCTGTAACTATGACACAAAAAAATTGAAATATGAAAAACAAAAGTTGGATCAGTCTCCCTAGTTTCCAATACCAATAGAAAAGCATTGTGTATAATTTCTGAACGTTCGGTCATGATAATCATTCAAGCTTTTTAAAATGCATTATTAACTAGGCTCAGAGTAAGTCAGACACTCAGTGTAACTTTGAGCCATGTGAGAAATAACACGAAAAATAAATTATGTAAATAAAGACATTATACAAAGCTTTTAGTTTGTCCCTTGGGACTTCAATTTATTGAGCATCAACTTCATGTTTAGTCACCTGGGTGCCTTGGTTTTGATGCACTGTATTTACACAGTGAGTTTGATTGACAGTTTGTTAAAAGAACAAAACTGAATTTAAATTGACGAAATGTTTTACATTGTTTTACTGACATTTATATTTAATTTCAGATACAACAAGACAGCACATTAAAGATGCAACAAATAAAGATGTCGGGAAAATTACAGCCACGTGGTTAAGACATGCAACAGAGAGATTGCAAAAAAAAAAAAAAAAAAACTAAATTAAATGTAAATATAAACGTATGAATGTAAAAATTAATGTAAATGTGTTTTAAGTGCGTGTCTTTTTCATTATTAATATTGTGAAAGTACTTCTTACACTGATTCATAACCAAAGTTTTAAGTCTTGAGAAATATTTCTTAAGGATTAAATGTTTAATTCATGGAAATATTAGGGGATGGTGACAACGTGTGTAGATGAAGAAAGCCAAAAATGCTATAAAATTACTAAAAACCAGTGATGAATTAAGTTTTGAGCTAAGTTCTCCATCTAAAGCCTCTAAGAGTCCGCAGTTCTTTGGAAAAACCATTTTCAAAGTGCAGAAAAATTTATCTAAGAATCCAAGCAAATTGAAGGCAATTAGTAAAAAGCTAGCCCAGCAAACTGCCATATACGGGTGCCAAAATCGAATGTACAATTATATATTGTACATTCGTCTTTGCCGCAGTTCAGAAGTTCAAAAATAGATCTAACCAATAAGGAACAAGTGGAAAATTTTTATGAAAGAGATAGCATAAGCTACAAAGCACCAGGTGCTAAAGACTTTATAATTGTTTAGGACTCGGAAGGCAATAAATCAAAAGTGCAAAAAAAGTACCTGTGTATGCCTCTGGAAGAAGCCCAAGAAATTTTTTAAAAAGAAAAACGAAGCACCAAAATTGGCCGATCCAAATTTAGCTAATTATGTCCTCCTCATGTTCGTCTCAGGCATTAAACTTCGGCTAATGTAACTATCATGAAAATGTTCGACTTCTGCTTGAAGGAACAAATTTTTACCAAATAGTACATATGATTTAATTAAAATTGTTTGTAATAATGCTATGGAAGATTAAGAATGCTACTACCAAACATATGTTAGCTGTAAAAGCTTAAAAAATCTTCAAATTAAATTTGAAAATGTAGAAAATCTTGATGGGGACAGTAAAATATATAAATGGATGACAAACTAAAAAATGCTGTAGCGCAACACAAAATCTGCTTGTCACTAAATGAGGTAATCAAAACATAAAAAGGAAACTGCCCCAATTTCTACATGGTTTTTATAAAGCAACAGCAAGCAGCATTTTTTGAAAGCTTTAAAATAATATGCTGTCAAATGTATTACACCTACATTTTGATTTTTGTGAAAACTATAGTTTGTTCTCACAAGATGAGATTTAAAATGTCCTTTGGGTGTCTAAATCTTGTAAATTTATACAGTAGTTATACTCAATAGTGCCATTATCAATAAAATTAACGATGATTTTCCTGAACCATCAATTTCAAAAATTGTTTACAAGTCCGACGGAACTGCACAGCATTTCAAGCAGAAGTATTCCATTTGTTTATCAATGCTACAATCAAATATTGAAAAGCATTTTACAGTAACAAGTCACGGTAAGGGGCCAATCGATTGTGTAGGTGGAACTGTAAAGCGCAGAGTCAGAGAAGCAACCAGATTCAGAACGATTAACAAATAAAACGCTGAAGAATTCTCTACATCAGCATAGCAAATTTACAAAAATGTAAGTGTATTATACTCCAGAATGTAAAATTGAGACAGAAAAAAATTTAGATCAACTATGTTGTCCATCCGGAAATGAAATATTCGCAATTCCTAACACAAGAACATTTCACTCTCTTATTAAATCTCCTTCATCTCTTATTAAAATTGATGATTACATCGTAAAGGCATCTAACAAGTTTAAATTCTAAAAATATATAACTTTAATATGTAAATGGACGATACCGAAAAAGGAGAAATCAGTGAAAGAGACATAATGCAAATCAGTGGAAGTGCAGTGATGTGCGAGGGAGATTCTCGAATACACTCCTCATAAGTGAAATTATAACAAGGCGATTCTCTGTAAACTCGTCATTTTTCACACGGTACCAGCCCGGGCATGTTTTTTTTTAATGTTCGTACAATTATAATACTATTGCTTAAAAAATGAATCTATTACTTTGGTTTGAAAGAGGGCCAATTGAAGTTTGTGTTTTTCTGATTAATCATAATAGGGGGTAAGTCCCCTTCCTAGTATAACTAGGCAGGGGACTATGTTTTTGCTCTTTCTTGCGTGATATCTGCAAAACTATTGGAACATAATTAGTTACGAGACTACCTATAAATTTAGGCACAAATCGTGGACATAATAACAAAAATGTTTAATAATTAAATTAATTGACATTAATAAAATCACTTCCCAGAGGACTGTTTTCGCAACAACTCTGATGCATACTTTCATCACAAATGTGGTTCTCAAACTAAACAAAGTAGCGTTTCAACACCGTTCTCTGCGATTTCGGCAAATTCACACTCACGGCAAATTCACATCAGATTTTTTTTTACTGGAACTTTGAATTTGTGAGAGGACTGTTTGAAAAATCTCTGGACAGAATTTATATGACAATTTTAAGTTTTAGAAATACCTTATTTCACAAAAAGGATATAGATGCAATATTCTATCTTTAGATATTAATTGCCAAATTGATGTAGAGTTAATAGATTTTTTGAAATATTGCCTTGAAGTGTTAAACTATTGGATTGGGACAGCCAGGGGACTGTGTTTTTGGTGCTTAGATAATTTCTAGAAAAAAAAATTAAATTGTTATCACTCCAAATACAATTGGGCCACAAAGTATTAATGCTTTACTTGTATGAAGAGCGATAATTACCTTATTACACTTTACTGTTTTTAAAATATTCGGCCTGGACAGCCGACGAATTTACTGAGAACGAATTTACTGAGAATCGCTCAACACCAAGAAATAATGCTCGCAGCGACATGCAAATTTCAGGAGCGATAGTGATTAGATAGATATGCAACTGATTCAATTTGCGTAAGCATCGGATCACGTGATACCCTTTATCGGGCTATAAAAATAAGCAACTTGTTCTTAAAAACAGCAATTGGAGTTTCGCGCAGCAGCAGGTCTTTTGAAAAAGCCTACAAAATGCCTCTGGTATGTCAGCGAGCTAGTTAACAACCGTTGAACGCGACCATATCATCGAACTTAATGATCTTGGTTTTCGTCGGGGACAATAGCAGCTCGTCTTGGTCATGACTTCAGGGCCATCCAGCGTTGTGTAACTCTATGGATTCAAGAAGGTTTACGTGCACGCCGAAATGGAAGTGGTCACAAAGATGCACTTTAGAGCGCACAGTCCGGCATATTTGTCGGACGACTATCTGAGACGCTTTCAACAAGGCATGTGACATCCGAAGCTTGATCTGTGTTGGTTGTGATAATAAAAAAAAATAAAATACTCTAAAGAAACAGAAGCAGAGCAAGTGTCCCAGAAGCCCATCACTATGATATTCTTACCAACATGCTAATGTAAAGAGGCCAGATAGAAACAGTTACCAGAGCAAGTTGTATAAAAAATCTTGCCTGTTTACCAACGACTTGCATCTGTTGTAAAGATGTCAATCGGCAACAGAAAAGGAAAAAAAGCAACATTTGGAGGAAATGCTCAAAAGGAGTGCATTGATCCAAAAAGAAGTCACTTCAGCACAATCAAATAAAGCAATTTTTATTATGTGTAAACGCTTACGATTGGATAGATAAAAGAAATCGAGTTATGGGACGAGTGCCGATAGGGAGCAGTAAATGTCGAATATGGATGCACTAATTTCTGTCATCATTTCAGCAAAGTATAAAAATCAATGGGGATTTGAAAAACTGCAGTAGACGTTTAGTATAAATAACAATGAACTGAGTTATTTTTCATGAAATTCAATCAAACAATTTGAATTCTTGTTCAAACACAAGTCTACATTGCATTTACTACAAAGAAACACGGTTTGCTCCGAACAACAAGGGTTTTTGCACCTGTACGACATCTTTTACCTGTGACCAATGACCAACATCAACTCTCCAAGTCGTTTCAGGTATCGGAATGGCTGATCCTTTCTTTCTCTTCACTTCAAATTTTGCATCCACGCTTTCGTGTGATTTCTTGCCGCTCTTTATCAAAAGAATCTTTTACACCTTTTGTTAGAGCCTCAGCTATGTTCATCTTAAATTCCAGCAAATCATTTTGCTTTTTTGAGAGTCAGTATCTCTGGTAAAGACTGTTTTCGTGACAGCCCAGAGGGACGAATTCGTCACACTTATTCCTTCAATTTCAACCATATCTTGTATGTGGTTTGCTTCGACTTAATCCGATTGACGTCGGAGTTCTACCTCTCTGTACTTGGTGGCAACACTTACTGCTGCCGGCAAGTACGAATGTGCCGAAAACGAAACAATAAGCCACTGTGGAATAACTCTTAGCTACTGAGGCAAAATGATTCTGGAGGTATGCGCCAGATCCGGCACACCTGATGTTAAAGGGTTAAAAAGCTTCACCTCAGACAGCAACTTATATCACTTTTTAATTTGCAGTTTTTTGATAATGTTTATGCTACTTTGCAGTGACTTTTAATACAAACTATTTTTGCTATTATCTATAATGAGACTGTAATATAAAATGAAATAGGTGATTTCTTTTCTCTGCTACACTGTATTATGTATGCAAGACAGTATGAAAGACCACCAAATAAATGGATGGTCAAATTATTCTTTAGTGAAGGCTTCACTGCATTTTCTCGCAACCCTGATAACTAGTGAGATATGTATAATATTTAAGCTTTTTTTCCTCTCTCTCAAATAACATGCAGATACGTAACTGCTATACTGTGCGCGAGAGCAATGAATTTCAATGCATTCAATGACCGAGGCTGAGACATTTGTTGGCGATGAGTGTGTCTGGAATTATTGGAACCTACACTTTTGAATACATTTCTTCAAACAATTACATAAGTAAATGAGTATTAGTACACAGGGTACTAAATCCTCACATCATGCTTGTTCAAATCCAAGAATGCAGTCTAATTCCTGAAAAGGAAAAAAAGCAACATTGAATGTGAAATATTATATAAAGTAAAAGGATACAGAGTATAGAAATACCATAGCAAAAATATACGTATTTTAAACATAAAACTAGAAACAGGGGTGATAGTGACTCAACATTAAAAACCCTGAAAGTGAAAAGTGAAATGTAATGAAGCCTGAAATTTTTCTAATGCTCTTATGTTTCATTTGCACGGATGCCCCCCTTAATGTAGAGAAGGATAGCGCAGATTGCATCATAGAAATTTTTGGAAGGATGTTTTTGAAAAGGTTTTTTTTTTTTTTGGAGGGGCATTCACATTATTTGCAAATGTTAATGGAATCAACATAAAATAGCAAATAGGAAGATAAATATTTCATACTCATTTAACTTGTTTAAAGAAAATCAGGACTTCAAGCCTCAAAAATATAAAAGGAAACTATTTAAAATTGAAATTTCTGTCATGTAAAAGCCTGCAACCTTAGTAGATAGTAGTGAAAGAAAAAAAAATCTACCTTTTCAAAAATGAACATGTGTAATGTTCAGCTTGTTTTCTCGCTAAGGAGGAAAGGGCAAAAATGAACAAGAGTCAAATCATGGAAAAGCATTCTGTGAAACCCTGAATACTTATTTGGAAAACCCTGAAATCAGGGGTAGCCCCTGAAAACTACCACCCCTGTAGAAAGTAAGAATACAAATTTTCCAAAATGTAATCTAATAAAAGAAAACATTCATAATGCATACTAATTCCATTCACTTTGTTCACATCTTTGACTATGAAACTGTGGGCAAACTCAATTTTCATGCTCTCTTTCAGTTAACAATCCAGATAAAAAGAAAATCAATTGTGCTCTAATAACTGCTTGTACTTTGGAATAATCTATTGATGGGCTGTGATTGTAATAAATTGCACATTACTTCATATGCTCCTAAACATTTATACTCCAGCATGATCACGAGAACAAAAATATATCAAAGAATACATTATATGTGGTTAGCAGAAATGATTAATTAGCTTTGAAAGAACCTTTTACTTATACAACATACAAATGCTAATTGACAAAAATACATGAATTCTCCTAGTTTCTTGTTTGTAGAACAAACTTTCAATGTTTGCACTGTTACCCAACAAATACACCCCCCCCCCCTTTTCCCTCCATATTTTTCCAGCAATAATCTTGTTCTGGATCACTAGCACGATGAACTGATGTTTATCAGGTCATCACAACACCAATGTTGCAAAAAAATAAACTGTAATATACATTATCCAGAGGCAGAGGCTAATAATACTAAAATCGACTGAAGTGACAGAACTTAATCACATAAATTGGAAGAAGTAGACCACTTCTTTACTTTATATCTGCTACTTACTTCGTAACATTGAATGAAACTCCTGGTTCACTTTTACCTCATCCCTCTTTTTCAATAAAACTAATATTCTCGAAAATGTGTAAACGGGATGCTTCAGGAGAAAATTAATACCCACACTTATATTAGAGAGTGAACTAATTATCAATTCTAAAATATAACATCTACGAGCACATTAAGGATTTTTTTACCGAACACTTTCTCCAAATGAACACTAGCCTCTACACAACAATAATAATATTTACTGACTTTAATGGAAGATGGCTTCTTCTCCTGTACTGATTATGTAAGAAACTGTCAATAATTGAGATTTTTTTCCCATAACATAACATTGATATTATCTTCTCCACTCAGAATAGGTTAATGTTTTATGCAGTTATTTACATATTTTTTCATATTCTTAGGGGTCATTTCACAGTATTTAACTTCACAGCTTTGAAAAAAAAAAGCTTTATTTTTATTGAAATGTTAAAATAATAGATTATTTTAAAGCTTAAAATCTCTGCTTTTGAATTTTATTAAAATAACATTCTTATAACCCAATAAAATTGAGCTGGAATTATGAACTCTTTGAAAAATCTGTTATGTACCTATGTACGTGACATTTTATCGAAAACCGACGTTTTGTTATATAAAATGCATCCTATAGAAGTATTTCGTTAAAAAATTTAACAAATATAAATTTAGTTTTTTTAAAAGAAATTTCAATGACCAATATTAATCTCAAGTAATCTGTTTGCGTACATCAAAATATCAAATGAAATTAGAGCTGATATTTATAAAAGTGCCAATTAGAGACCCAACTGAGTTTTCACTAATATTTCAACAACTAGCGAAAAAAATAATGGTTTTGCTTTCATTTCATCTGCTAATATCAAAAAAAAAAATTCCTTTAAAAAAGAAAGGCTTATCCAAATGAGATGGTGTAATGAATGTTTAATCATTTAGTTTTCCTCTAAATTAATTAAGAAATATAGAATGATAGGGCAAAGGAAAAACATTGTCTCATTAAGAATTTAAAAGGGGTTCCAAGATGAAAAGTTTGGAAGAGGACACTTGGAGCAAATGACTGCATAACCAGAAACAAAAAAAAAAAAAGACAAAAAAGAAATACAATGAATCATCTACACAAAAAATTTCTTCAAAGCAATTCTAAAAAAATTAGCTATGCAAAGTTTTGCAAACTCAAGCTCTTCTAGATTATCAAACCAAAAGTAACAAGTCAAGACACTTGTTTATGCTCAAAACATGCTAAATTTGAATTTCTGATCAAGAAATTAAATTTGCCAGCAACTAATTAAAGAAAAGCAAGCAAAAGAGTTGTGTGTTGAAGACTGCTGTGATGAGCAGAATAAGGATTGTATGCAATGGAATCGTAAAACACGTGCAAAAAAGATTCCACCCATAAACATGAATAGCATTTCGTTAAAAGAAGATACCTTTTATATCTAGTGAACGACAAAAAAAAAAAAAAAAAAAAGAGACCATTAGAGATAAAAATGGAGCAAAGAAAGTAGTTTGAGTTACAAACAAAGAAAAAATTGATTGTACAATGAGAGAACTAATCAACAAGTAACATAATGACATTGGGTTAACTACAGAGACAACTAACGCACAAAAACTGACTTGAGCCACACAAAGGAGGCAGTGTTTGCTTCCAATTTGGCAATGATTGAAGAGCTTAAACTAACATTAGATTTTGATCACATCCACGTTTGGTTAGCCATGGCTCAATTCAAAAATAGACATAATGTGCAAAATTTAATGTTTCACAAAAATTATCATAAGTCGGTGCAGATTGGAACGTTTTTGTAACTGCACATGGCTGCAAAATGTTCCCATAATATATGGGCGATTCTCTGTAAACTCGTCATTTTTCACACGAAATCTGTCCGGGCACGGTTTTTTGAAATGTTTGTATAATTATAACACTATTGCTCAGAAAATGAATCTATTACTTTGGTTTCAAAGAGGGCCAATTGAGGTTTGTGTTTTTCTGATAAATCATGATAGGGGGTGAGTCCCCAGCCTAGTGTAACTAGGCAGGGGACTGTGCCAGATGACTGTTTTTGTTCTTTGTTGCGTAATATCTGCGAAACTATTGGAACATAATTGGTTACGAGACTACCTATAATTTTTGGCACAAATCGTGGACATAATAAGTAATATGTTTTATAATTAAATTAATTGACATTAACAAATCACTTCCCAGAGGACTGTTTTCGCAACGACCCTGATGTATACTTTCATCACAAATGCGGCTCTCAAACTAAGCAAAGTAGCGTTTCAACACCATTCTCGGCGATTTCGACAAATTCACACTGATTACTTTAAACTTCATGCCAAAAAGAATTTTCAAATGTTGGAAAAAACTCCGGACAGAATTCACATGACAATTTTAAGTTTTAGAAATGCGTAATTATACCTTATTTCATAAGAAAAATATAGCTTCATTATTCTATTTTTAGATATTTATTGCCAAATTTATATAGTGTTAATAGGTTTCTTGAAATACAGTTCTAACAGACTATGGGATTGGGACAGCCAGGGGACTGTGTTTTTGGCGCTTAGATAATTTCTAGAAAAAAAAATTAAATTGTTATCACTCCAAATACAATTGGGCCATAAAGTATTGATGCTTTACTTGTATTAAAAACAATAATTACTTTATTACTTTATTATTTTTAAAGTACTCAGTCCGGACAGCCAATTACCAGTTTACAGAGAATCGCCCATATAAGTATTGAACATATGAAGAGAAATGTTCTAAATTTGGATTGGCAAAACAAAGGGAAAGCCAAATTGATGCAGGGTCAATGTTAGAAATAGGAATTCAAATTTAGGATTTATGCATCAAAATGGTACCTAGGTGCCATTTTTAATGTTTCAAATATCCATTCAAATATTTACATAATAAAAATGCCGATAGTATATTTTTAAAAGATTTATAAAAAATACAAAAGAAAATGTAACCAAAGCAAAGTTGAATATTCCAAAATTACTTCTACAAAATGGATCCATCAGACCAATCATAAGTCTTAATCACAATAAGTTGAGAAAGAAAACTTCCAATGTAACCCAAAACTTTAGGAGTCAAAATTGGCGCCTAGGGTCGGAAATCTAGGCATCAAATCAAAATTTTTGATCATAAAATGTGTCTAACGACTGCTTATTTCTAACACTGTCCAAGGTAGACATGGAATTAATTTTGCCAAACCATTAAGTGCATTGGCTCTTTGGTATCATTCATGCTTTACATCAGCATCTGATCAAGATGAGAGAATTGAGCTTTTGTGCTCTTTGGAGATGAAGAATAAGTACAATGGAATGAATTCCACTTCAATTTTCCACTTGACGACAAGATAAAGACGAAAGTCAGACAGTTATACTGACAGAGATAAGTATAGAGTCGTGTCGTCTACACCAGTTTTACCACTTCACTGATATTGCTTCTCAAAACGAATCATTTTCCACCGCATTTCATTTCAAAACAGCACTGTACTCAGAAGTATGGGCGATTCTCTGTAAACTGGGAATTGGCTGTCCGGACCAAGTGCGGTTACAGGGGGGGGGGCGGCGATCGCTCCTTGAGCCAAAAAAAAAAGAGAAAAAAACCAGGCACTTGGCAAAAATGTAAAAAAAAAAAAAAAACATGTGAAGGATAGTTCAGGGAGGAAAGAACGTTATTTTTTGCCTTTCTAGGAACAAGTAATTTATTATATTTCTTTTATTTTCTTTCACTATTGGGACTAAAATTTGGTTCGAAAATGAAACAAAATGCTTCGAGATAACGCCGCGAAAAAAAGTTTTAACGAACAAAAATGCAAATGATAAAGGGAGAAGGGGGGATCATACAACTTCGAATTCATATATTCCGAGTCACCAATTTCTTGATGCCCGTCATCATATGGAGTGACGCCGTCTATATGACGTAACGAAAATAAGCACAATTTCATGTGGTCTTTGGTGTCCATTTATGTCAGTAGAATTGAACAACGCTTATAGTTCGGCTATTATTACTTTCTTGTGTATGCGATTTTGTAACGATGGAGAGGTGGCTTAAAACAGGTAAATGCAGCAAATCATCGATACGAACTGAACCTGAACCACCTCTACCAACTGAATCATCGTCAATATCTATTGAATTGCTTTCAAAAAAGCAAGACTACAGGTAAGTACAATTTCGTTTAGTGTTGCATGCAGGGGCGCCAAATCTTGAACTATTCAAAGGGGAAAATTTCTTAATTTGCTGTTTGAAATTCCTAATCACCTACATGCAACAAGATTTTTTTTAATGAAATACTTTAACTGTCTAGAAATTTGTCTACTCATCAGAAAAATTTGCCGAAAAAGGATTTTGCAATGACCTCAATTCGGGGCACCCCTGAATGTATGCTAATCAACCTACAACAATTAATATTATTTTAAATGGTCTAAGGGTGTCTTAATATGCAAATTTTCGATTATCTGAAGAAAAAAAACATATTTTGCATAATTTCATTTTGAGCAATTTGACCCTTGAACTTAAGTAATTTGAACCTTATTTTTTACCATTTACAACAAACTTCGAGCTATGTATCGTTTTTAAAAAAAAAAAAAAAAACGCAAACTATCCTCAATGAGGGCATGTGTTAACTGCAGCTGTTTGAGCCTCTTTTTCTCAGAATTATGTTTTTCGTTTCTACGCGCATGATGTCTTGAAGAGTGTTTTATTTATTTTCATAAAATTTTTTATGTATGTCTGTGCCCTCTCTACAACCTAAACCTTTTTTTTTTTTTCAAACATTCAAATTCAATTTCAAATTTTTTTTTTTTTTTTTTTTTTTCCAAAGTCGGTAAATTTTCATTTTTATTTTTAAAATTTCAATGAAAAAGACTTAAAAAAGTCATAGCTTGTTTAGAAATTCAATTACAAGCTCTTAAATAATGAGTTTGTTGCGTCGAGTTAACATTTTAAGACACCGTAAGATCCCTTAAGCTTAAGTTGCACCGAATATTCTGTTGGTATTCGTTATACTGCCTATTTGGCAGATAAACCAAATATTCGGTTCCGCAGAATACTTTAATCTCAGCAACCAAATAGTTAACAAATTTAATTACATTCATTATAAACATCATATCTACTTTCCTCTTCTCTTGCATTATTTCAGATGTAAGTTTGGAAAAAGAGAAAGGGGTCGAACATTTTGTCTCTGAAAAAAATGCTGAAGGCAGTATATCTGAAAAAGAAATTTATCCCAATGATTTAGGATTGTATATGAATGAAATTTGTTTATCTGACAGACGCAGAAAGGAACTGTTAGACAATTCCTTTAAACCACCAAAGGGGTACAAGTTTCCCTGTTCAGAACACCCTAAATGTGGAAAAAATGAGAGGCGCTTTATTAAACAGTCACATTTAAATGATTACCCATGGCTGGTGTATTCGCCTGAAAAGAAAGGTTCACTATGTACAGGGCTCGTGAAATACAGTCGCCCGGTCGCCATTGGCGACCAAAGATTTTGAACTGGCGACTAAGTTTTCAGCTTTTTTTAAAAACTTTTTTCATTACTTCTTTTTTCACTCTTCATACTTTTTTCCTGCCAAAGATAAAGCGGAGATCAAAGTTTCAGAGCACATCCTGTAGAGAAGGAGACTAAAACAACTTTATAATATCTAATAAGGTCTGTTCTGTGCCCCCCCCCCCATCTATCCTAATCAGCATTCTGTATTTGGCTACTAATGTTAGAATAAATCGCTGAACGCCATTGAATTATCAGGAGGAGGGGGGGCAGCTGCTTCTTTATTGCATAATTATTTAATGTGCTTGAGCTCTGATACACACTTCAGGGTAGAGATCATCACTTCAGTCAAGCACCCCCCCCCCCCCCCCCCACCATCGGAAAAAATGCACAAAAAATAATTCAAAACATCCATCAAAAATTTCCAAGGCCTATCTGAGGCCATGACCCCCCTCCCCCTTTTCTAATGCTTTATTCTTAGTAGGCTGATGGGCTGGTCTTGTGCGCTTGAAGTCAGCAAAAATTTATCGACTGTGTTGGTGTCTACAATCCGGTTTGCTCCTCGCTTGTGGCTTTGTTTGGGAGTGATAAGATGATGGACACAGGATATATCTCTTATTTTCAAAGAGTTTTGTTTCAGGAAAAAGAAATGAGGCAAGCAATTGCAAAAAAGAAGTGATAAATGCAAATGTATTTTGAACTTAATTGGAGGATTGGAACAACGTTACTGTTAACATTTTAATGAAACTTTTAATGTTTTTTTTTGTTAGTTGGCAAATCATTTTAATGAAACATTAAGTTATTTTGAATTCAAGTGATTATATTCAAGAGATCTTCTGATGTTTTCACAAATCTTCCTATTTTTTATTTGAAGAGGTCCGCATGTATACTTTAGCAAAACTGATTCAAACAGAGTTGCAAAGAACTTTGTGTGGTAGTTCTCTATTTGAAGGGTTATCCACAGTTCTGGAAAGGGGAGAAACGAAGGATACTGGGACAACACTATGCAACCCCCCCCCCCTGAACTCCCATAATTAAATGAGAAGAAAATACATAGAAACATCGTGATATATAGGCACATCGCGATGTTATACTGGTGATGAATAGCAATGTTAAAATCCGCAACATCGTCCAGCATTTCTGGCTACCAGAAATTTTTGCTGGCTACTAGTTTTTTTCAAAAAACTGGAGCCCTGACTATGTAAATATTGTGTGCTTTTTGCACCAACTGAAGTCTGTGCTGTAAAATGCCAAGCTAAGCCTCAGATGTTTGTTCATTCGGCTTTAGTATTATTTTCTAAACTTAAAGGGAATACCGGTCACTTAGAATTGCACCAAAAAACCAGCTATCACAGAAACGCAGTTCAAGCTGCGAAAGATTTCATACAATCTTATTAAAATCCTGAAAAAGAAGTGCAAAATATGTTAGATTCTGCAAGATTAAAACAAGTTAGAGAGAACCGCGAACATTTAAAGCCAATTATTGAAACAATTATTTTTCTTGGTAAACAAAATATTCCACTTAGGGGTCACAGAGATGATGGTCCGCTTCTTGATAAGCCTTGCAGTTCTAATAGTATTACAAATGAAGGTAATTTCAGAAAAATGTTAAGATTTCGAATTCGAAGTGAAGATCAGGAACTGCAAAAGCATTCAGAATCTTCCTCTTCAAATGCGACATATTTCAAAAACGACTCAAAATGAGCTTATAGAATGTTGCGGAGAAGAAATATTACAGCGTATACGAACTTCAGTAAGCGTTTCAAAGTTCTATTCCGTAATTTTTGATGAAACAACCAACGTTTCGCACGTGTCTCAAATGAGCATAATAGTTTGCTATTATGGAGAAGAAAATGTTTGTGAAGATTTTATAGATTTTTTTTATTTGCATGAAATGAAATATTCCGGGGAAGCTGCTAGCGAACTTACTGAACCGGTATTGAGCAGGGACAAAATTGGTCACTCTGTGCTAAATATTCTGAAGAAAAATTATTTCGATTTAAACTATTGCGTTGGTGCCGGAACTAATAATTGCCAAGTCATGGCTTCAGAGAAAAAAGGGGCTGCATCCCGTTTGCTAAAAGAAACAAAATATGCAACATGGATACCTTGCAAGAATCACTGCTTAAATATTTCCTTGTGCAAAAGTTGTGATATTAGACAAATTAGAAGGTGCTTAGGAATTATTCAAGAAATAGTTTCTTTTTTCCATGCATCGGCAAAACGAAATTTCGTCCTGAAAAGTGTTTTAGGAAAAGGACTTAACAAGCTGTGCGACACTCGTTGGGTGGATAAGTATGAAACAATAACGCAATTTCAAAGTAACTTTAATTATGTTGTTGAAGTACTCAAGAGAATAACGAATTGGAACGATACCTCAGCTTCCGTTAAAGCAAGCATGCTTTTAAAATCACTGCCTAGCATAGATTTTCTCTTATCCCTCAGTTGTATGATCCACTTTTTCTCTCTGACTCTCCCTTTGAGCAAATTGTTCCAAAAGGAAACTCTGGATTCGCATGCAGCAAGAGATTGCATTAATGATCTAATAACTGTTTTAAACGAACAAAGACGAGATGTTAACAAAACATACGAGAGAATGTGGGACAACACTCTCGAAGTATGTAACCAGCTTGACGTACCAATTGAAATTCCGAGGTTAGCGGTTAAACAGGTTGAGAGACAATCACCCGGCTTCATCGCCCGAGGAATATTTCAGACGAAGCCTGTTTCTTCCTTATATTGATGCTTTAATTGCTGTCATTGAGGCACGCTTTTCTTTCAGTACAACTAATGCCTTCGAGTTGTGTCTCTTACTTTCGCATTACATCACTTCACATAGTGATGAAGAAATTCACAAATCAACTAAAATTTTGTGGAATATGTACTAGGTGACTTTATATTGTAAATTTGCTCAATGAAAACACCTAATTTAATTTTCCATAAGTACGAAATAGTAATGTTGGGAAAAAACTGAATTGTTCATCGCGAAAAATTAAAAAAAACAAAAAAAAATAAACTACCACTGAATTTCATCAGTTGCACAATCAATGCTTTTCTGATGATTGTTACAGTAATCTGTGATGGGGAAAAGTTACACCCTAATGTCACAACAACTTTTCTTCGAATATTAATTGAGCACTACCGGTTAGCTGTAGCCAGAGCTGCTGGACTGAGAAGTGTTTTTCGTCATTAAGCGAGGTTGAAAAACTTGGATTGAGGAGCAGGAATGCATGACCGAAAGATCGTCTCACAGGGCTCTAGCTTTAAGCTTTAATACACGTACATCGAGAGACATCGCTATAGATGATAGATGAAGTTGATAAATAGATTATTTAGCAAGTGCGGCGGAAAAGAAAACGACGCCAAGATGAATTGTTTTGTTTTATAATTGTGTTGCCATTGTGTTTCTCAACCTCAAATTTAAAATAATCTGGTCTGCAACCCTTGGCCAAAAATTTATTTTGTAAATAGTGGATATTTTTGTAGTTCAATTATAAAAATCTGTGTTTTTATTTTAATGCATGTTAATCAAGAAACAGTTGTTGTTCCTAATAAAAATTACCATTCACTTAAAAATATATATCACGTAGTAAAAGAGGTTTTAGTTTATTTTTTCTCGTCTTAATTTTTTTAAATCTGCTGGATTTTTGAGATGTTTCAATATAAGTTTATTTTGCACCTTTCATAACTTATGATTTGGGTTAAAAAAAAATGTGTTCTGCTAAAAAGGGTTTTTAACTTTCCATTATTTGGTGAATCCGAAAGTTATTACTCTCTCATTCAAATCTCATGTTAGGAGTAGAAAAAAGGAGAAAACAAACATTTATTATATATATAATATAATATATGGGTAAAAGAAATCATCAGCGCCCCCACCCCACCTGAGTACATTTCTGGATCCGCCCTTGGTCCGGACCGCGTATTTTAAAAATAATTTACAGTGTTAATAAAAGTACTTATCGACTCTTAATACACGTAAAGCATTAATACTCTGTGCCCAATTTGTATTTTGGTAGCGGAATACCAATTTAATTTTTTTTTTCTAGCAACTTATCTAATGCACCAAATGACAGTCCCCTGGCTTTCACAATCGTTATTGCTCTAAACCACTTCAAGGTAATATTCCAACAATTCTATCA
>JAXGGA010008669.1:0-55562 GCA_038373865.1 Uloborus plumipes | reverse complement strand
ATATTTATTACCCTAATTAGATAGATTCAAAAGATATTTCCTATAGTTATATTTTGCAGTGTATGTAATTGCTTACCAGAAAAATATTTCAAAATAATAAGTGAAAGAGGCCACCCTATCTTGAATTTGTTTTGTCACAGGGTATAATTTCAAATTTAGATTGTTAAGTTTGCTTTCTAAAAGTGCAACCAAATACTTATCTCTTGCACTCATTGCTTCTCCACGTGTTAATTGATGATTTTGTTTAAATAAAATGTTTAGTATTTTATGTAACTAACATAACTTTTTTTTAGATAATTAACATAAAAGTTTTTCAATGTATGTCACATATTTAACCTCCTTTAAAACATCACGTTATTTACTTTGTTCCAATAGACAGGGTTGTGTCTGAGTGGTTTTCATCAAATTAAAAAATTTTTTCAGCATTATTTTTTTTTTCTCTCTATTTTTTTTTTTTTTTTTTTTTTTTAGAGATCCAAAGGTTGTGCCACTTAACAACAATACTCTTTCGAAAGTTGTTGCATTTTTAACTGAAATAATGACGAAGTCTTTATTTTTTATTCATATATTAGACATAACAACTATGTGAAAAATTATTATGTTTGTTTACATTCAAGATTCCCAATGTTCCCCTAAAATTCCGGGTTTATTCCCCAAAATTCCCGGGTTTTTTTCTGACTCTCAAAAACTGTGGGTTTTTTGCATCTCTACCATTGATAGTCGAACCGACCTCCATATCTTCCGAAATGGAACTCTGACTGGTCATCGATATAGGGATGAGATCCTCAGACCTATCGTCGTCCCTTACGCTGCAGCAACTGGAGATAACTTCATTTTAATGAACGACAATTGCAGGCCACATCGTGCTAAGTTGGTGAATGATTTTCTTTTTGAAGAAGGAATCGTTCGTATGGAATGGCCAGCGTGTTCTCCGGATATGAACCCAATAGAGCATGTTTGGGACATCCTAAGAAGACGAGTGGATGAACGTCTATCACCTCCAGAAACTCTCCAGGCACTCAAAAGAGCTCTTCAGGAGGAGTCGGGCAGAATACCTCAGCCCCTCAGTAATACCCTCATTGAGTTCATGCCTCATAGGTGTTTGACACTGCTAGCTGTCCAGGGAAACCACACCCTCTACTAAAAGTGGTTTTCTTCGAAGGGAAATAAAATTTTTATTTGTTTTTCTCATTTTCAGAAAATGCGTTTTTTCCCTTTTATACCCAAAAGCTGAATAAAAAGCATTTTTTCTGCCAAACTAATGTAATTTTTATCTCTTATAGCTTACTACGTGCAGTCGATAATGTATCAATCAACCAAAATGGTCTTTAGGTGCAAAATCAACCCAAAATCTCAATATCCTTTAATTGTTTTGAGCAGTTATCTCAAAAGTTAATTTTCGTAGACACTGTCTTTTACTTGCCCTATTATATTTAGTGGAAGGAGACAGAAAAAGTTAATTTCGATTTAACTGATCGGAACTAAGTGAAAGGAAAAAAACTAATTACTTCACTAGCTTTTGCCATGACCAAGTTAGAAATCACTCAAAATGGATGTAGCGCTGTTTCGAAAACTTAATAAACCGCTTGGCCACACGCACACAAACTGGACATTTTCCTCCACTGCGTCCATTGTTTTATTTAAAAGGAGTTCAACACAACGTCATCGGTTATTGGCTTATTGGTGGAAAATGAGGTTAAAGATATTCATTTGACCTATACGTTTTCCCCCTTCAAGTGTCAGTTTTGCTATTGTACGATTTGAGTCGGATCTCTTTCACTTTCAGTTAAACCGCAGTGAGAAAAACAGTTTAAATTTTATTTAATTGCGATAAAAATCCTCTTAACCAAGATTTTGAAAATTGAAGGTGAGCGAAATTTAATATGCTCTTGTATACTTCCATCTAAGGTTTGAGATTGGCATTTAAAAAGCGCTTGTTTTTGTAAACAACTGCTATTAAAGTACACTGCACTCGTAAAGTACACTTGTTTTTCCTGGGAATTTGCTAGTTCGTATTCTATGTGAATTAAAAACCGATTTTCTTTCAACTCTTTTCTTCTCAACTTCCTTCCTTTTCTTTCTACCGAGTGACCCTCTCCTTCTATAAATAGGGGTGCCCCAACATGAGGTCATTGCGACCTCCAAAAAATGACCTTACTTTAGAAACTTTGACAATTCGGAAAATTTGAACACATTATGGTAGTTTTACAATTTCTAGTTTTTTTTTCCCTTTTTTAACGTTGCCTCTCTTATTAGTAGGTATGAGATGGGTATTAAACGCTTTTCAAACTATTACGGAGAATGTAAATTACCTGCTTAGCTAAATTTGCTAGAAACACCAAGGTTGTAAAACTACTTGATTGGAAATGCAAAATATAAAAATAAATATTCTTTAATACTTTTCGGAATTTTTAATTATTGTCTTTTTTTTTTTTTTTTATTAATGCTCAAGAAAAGTTGATCTAGCAACTTTTTCATGCTTGCAAATGTAAGCAGGTTTTAAAGCATTCAAAGCTTTTTTGCCAGCTTAAACCATATTTTAGAAAAATAGTATATGGTTTCAAAGCTTTTATTTATTTGTTTATTGATTTGAAATTTCAGTAGACAAAAAAAGTTGACATTGAAAAATATTTCTCTTTTTTTCAGTATCGCTCGTTTTTGCTGAACTCATACTTTAAATGTTGTTTTATTTTATTTTTATTTTTTAGAAAAACGCTTCAAACGAGTTCGTTTTGCATATCGCTATCGACACTTGGCAGATATTTTCCACGTTACTCAAAAAGTTTTGATTGTTCACATCCCGTGAGTAACCCCAAGTGCAAATAGTGAAAAATAAAAATTCAGAGCATCAAAAAAGCCATGAAATAATTTCTCACCTAAAAATAGAATACTTAATTCAAGATTTATTCCTGTGTGGATAAATGAAGTACAACTTTGTTTGTTACTGAATTTTCGCATCAAGGAGAGTACGATGAATCGTCTCGTAACAACAAAAAAAGCGAACGGTCTTCGCTGATCTTTTGTCGTAATTTTTCGATAGAAATTATTTTTATGTGTGTTGTAAGTTGAATGAATTTTCTTGTCTTTTTTTTTTCTCTTGCTTTGCACTTTATTCGTTTATCTTATTTATTTTTTCAATAGTAAAGCGAAAAAAAAACCTTGTTTTATGTGGTCGCTACTTTCTCTGCGTGAAGATTGATATTGTAAAATAAACAGCTTTACAGAACTCAAAGGGTCATTGCAAAATAAACGAATTTACAATGAACTTAGACCTGCGTGAGACTGCATTAACGCCTTGACGTTAATGAGACATAGGCGGATTTAGGCTGTAAATTCTCGGGTTGCAATGATACCAAGGGCCAAGGGGAGTGCTTCCTTTGAAAATTTTGAAAATTTATCTTAAAAACGGGGTGCTTAGTTAATTTCCGAGCAGATATTATAGTACTGTTTACTGGAATGTTATGCAAGAGCTTGAAACAATGTATATGGCTTTTTGCTAAGGTATATTACAATAGTCATGTTTTCTTGACTTACTCGTTTCAAAATAAAAGAAATTGTAATGATGTACAATAAATACTCATTTACAGAGTATACAATAATTCTACAATACAGCACTGAAAAATAAATTATTTAGGAAACAGTCCAAGCAACATACGGTTGAACATTACCAAAATTGCAACAGAAGCTTTTTCAACGGTTTTCGGTTAAGTAGTCGACACAAAATAACGTATCCAAAATCGGACAAAATCCGATGACGGAACCCCCCCCCCCCCCAAAAAAAAAAAATCAGATTTGAAAATGGAGGGCGGGGGACTATTCACTCCTACCTTCAAAATAGGTAAGCTAGTATTCTTCCAAAAAAATATAGTAAAAACATATTTAGCATTCTCAACTGTGATAATAAAAGGTCAAGAGCTTTTAATGGTTACGTTCGGGGGAAAAAAAAAAAAAAATAGAACCTCGATAACTCGACCATCCCGTGCGTGTTTATTTGACGACCCAACGTGTTTGTGTGTGCGCGTGTGCGTGTGTGTGTGTGTGCGCGTGTGCGTGTGTGTGTGTGTGTGTGTGTGTGTGTGTGTTTTCAAATGAATAAAAGTACTAATATTCTTAGTACTCAGTACGATTTCTCCCGCACTGGCGATGTGTGGTGGCTAGTTTGTAGCGAGGTCAAAAATGTAGGGATGAAATTGCTTGAGTCAACTCGAAAATTTTCTGAATTTGTAAGTTTGAAAATACGTTTTCAGCTGATCTTTGTTGGGCGAGAAGAGGTCGGAGTTATCTCTCAGCTCTTTTTTTTTTTTGAATTAAAACTATAAAAATGCATCTGTTATATCTCTAATTATGCTGAGGAGAGGGGACTCGGAACCCCCAAAATGTTAAGAGGCTCAGAAATTCGGGGCCCACCCATGGAATGTTTCTAATTTGTACTCTCAAGAAAATCCAATAGACAATCTTTGATAATGTTGGAGAGCAGAGGTTCACGCCACACCCCCGTCCATTTTTTTAAATTAAAACTTTAAAAACATAATTGTTCTCAAAGAACAGACAAAAAATTTTGGAGAATGGGGTTCGGGGGCTCTCCCCCGAATTTTTTTCCAAATTGTGGATCTAAAAACGCTGTTTTAGACTACCTGTGGTGATGTTAAGAGCAGAAAAGATACGGAAGTCTGTTTCCGGAAAGTTTTGAAATTGAAATAAAAAAATCGCGATTATAGGCCATCTTTGGCATTGTAACTGAAAGACTATCAGTCAATTTTCAAACTATATTTCCTAATGTAATTTAGTTTTGATTTTTTTTTTCTAAATTCAACAAAAAACATTGGGGTGCGACGCACCCCTATAAATCAGCGAAATCAATGTATTTATATATTAGTGGGCGTGTTTTTTGTTGCTTTCCGATGAAATTGCATTGTGTTTGCACCCTTTGCCCCCCCCCCTGAAAAAACTTGAAATGACAGGCCTGTCTTGGGTTCCTATTGGTTAGACCATGTAAAATAAAAATAATGAAAAAATAAATCTGAACCTCAACATCTCGAGTTTTCATGAAACTTACAGAAATCTTACTCTTTGGTTTTTTAAATTTTGATAGATTTTTAGCACATTTATATCATTTTTATTGAAAGGTAATTAGTTTTTGAAGTTCGTTAAATATCAGGTTTTTTACTTGCCCGCAATGTTTTACTGTGTTATAACTCAGGTTTTATAGGAGCTACAGAGTTCGAGTTGTGTAATAGCTCATTTTAAATTTCATAAATGCACTTTCATTTGAAATGTAACTTAAGCAATTTTTGAAAAATAAATAAATTAATAAATAATTTTTTAAGTTAGTATTTTTTTAATTTTGGGAAAAAATGTATGTGTCATAATTTATTATAATAAATAGATGTAAAAATTTTCAGAATTGGACCGCGAATGAATCAGCAGTTACAGAAAATAATAAAAAGGAGCTTTTTACATTTTTTGCTAAAATTTTGCTTTAAAGTGTTATAACTGAAGTTTCATAGAAAATAGTGATGTACAATGGGTTATTTTATAGACAGTATTCTGTGCTCTTAAATTGATCTGTTAATTTGAATATTCAGTAGCGGCTATTAAGGGATCCCGGGCCCCTCCCAAAGGGATAAAAATAATTTTATTGCATGTTTAATGTTTATTTGCTTTTTGACTTCTCCATAACATAAGTAAAAATTTTTGAACTATGTCTTAAAAAAAATTCATGCACAGTATATTTGAATATGAATAACATCACTTTGGTTTGCTATGGGGATAATATGGCAATCAGGGGTTAGACAGTGTGAAAGAATACATAAAACTCAGGCGTTGCGAAATCAATGGTACATAATAGCACGATTTATTCATTAATTCATTCTGTGATGGAAAAAAAGTGACGATTTCGTTTTCATAACTTTTTGTTTTAAATCATATTGACAGTGTTTCTAAGTAATTCCGTGCATTATTTACTAATTAGGTTAAATAATATTGAATAACTTGACATAAGGTTTTACAGTTAATTGACTTAAAATGTGGAAAATGATTTTTTCCGCATCCCATTCGAAGTAAATTAGTACATGTAATATTTCTGTACTTTAAAATAGATTGACTTTATGGTTTGTTTGTTTATTTTTTCCTTTTTTTAAAAAAACGTTTTAAATAAACTTCGTGACATATTATTTTATAAAAAATGTAGGGTGGAGCACGTTTTAATTTTCTGGGCCCCTCCCAAAAACTATTTTGTATCCGCCAATGTGAATATATGTATAATTTTTTTCCACAAAATTTAAAAATGTTTGAAATTGTCTTTAGAAAAAAACGTATAGTTTTTATTGTATTTTAATGAATACGGCTAAACACTTTCACAACGAGTCCATGAGAAGATCAGCAGTTTCAACAATGGGACACTTTATTGCTATTTTTGTTAAAATGTTTTGGTAACTGCTGGTATCTTCGTGGTCCCACTCTGAAAATTTTTGGATGATAAAAACATGAAAGTCACTTTTTTTCTTGTAAAGTTTCCAAAAGGTGTACTATCTCAGAATTTTTTGACCTTTAAAATTTGAACTTTTGTTTTAAAAAAACTGATTCAAATTAATAAAAGTGCATGTATTTCTCATTTAAATGAGCTATTATACAACTCCGTATCTCCCAGAAAATTTTAGTTGCAAAATTTAAAAAGAAAATTTTAGCAAAAATTACAAATATTTTTCTACTTTATTCGTTTTTTCAGCTGATGATCCCACGCTGAAAAATTTTGTATTTATTAGAATGCATTAAAAACATTTAACTCCAGCTTGATAAAAATTAAGTTATAGCATTTCAAAGTACTATCGGTGTGAAACAAGTACTTTTTAACGAATTTCGAAACTTAATTACGAAAAAATATGCTTGGAATGACGTTGTCTACTAGGCATCAATTATTGTGCGTAGCATAATAGCTAACTTTTTCTGTGTTGGAATTATATTTTTTTTTCGTCTTGAAAATAATAATTTTTTAATTCCTTTTTAGATGTTACATTCAACAAAGCATATTGGAAATCAAGTAGGATTAATGACTCAGAACGTTGCCTTTGGAATTGCAAGTGGTACTGTAGTTTAACATTCTAATTTTACGTTTATTTTTTAACAACTTGGTTAGATATATAATACCGACAGCCCGGTTGGGATATCCAGAGACTGCAGTTCTGTCCTTGTTATATGGATTCATCAGTCTGGCGTAGTCAATAACCAAGGTCGAGATAGATGCGATTTAGTTGAAGCTGTGATTTAACCAACAAACCGGCGGCTAAAAATTGCATGCAGCTCAGCTTTAACGCTGGCTCAAAGGCAGGGACGGGGATACAAGGGAGGGGCGATCGCCCTTCCCATGAGGGACTCGCCACTGGTAAACTTTCAGCGTTAAAGTTCAAAAAAGGTATTTTGAAACTTAGGCAGGAATTCAAGTGAAACACCATTGCAATCGCTATCGGAAGTGAATTACATTATCAACAACTTGGCACTAACGTCACTACGAGCAGAGTCAATAAGAGCTCACAAGCAGTCAGCGATCTCCTCTTATTCGCCAAGTAGGCTGTGACGTTTTATCTAGCTCGTTTTTCATAGGCAAACGTCACGCTGACGTCACGATTTTTTATCAAGAAACGTTCTAATGTAATTCATTTCCAGTAGCGATTGCAGTTTGCGATCGCCTGTTTCACTTGAATTCCTGCCTTATGTTTGATGCTAGCAGAAGAGAGGGTTAGGGCTCTCCTCAAGATACGTTTTGCAATTGAAGTTCAAAACATATGAGGTCAACATTTGTGAACCAAGATGTGTAGTGAAGAATAAGTAATAAAATTAATAGATCCCTTCGATTCGCCCTTGCTCGCTCGAGGGCAGAAACTCTGGAGAGTCAAGTGGATGCAGGGTTTGGCGCTGGCAACTTTGCTGAATACCAAGAATTTCTATTTCTATTTAATGAGCCATCAGCTCATAAGTAAAAAGAGGTCTGCGAAGAATATCAAGGCAGGGATTCAAGTGAAACAGCACTGCGATCGCTTCGAATTGCAATTGCTACTGGAAGTGAATTACATTATCATCAACTTAACTTGGCATGACGTCACTACGGGTGGAGCCAATAAGAGCTCACAAGCCCTCAGCGATCTCCTCTTATTCGCCACGTAGGCTGTGACGTTTTATCTAGCTCGTTTTTCATAGGCAAACGTCACGCTGACGTCACGATGTTTTTATCAAGAAACGTTCTAATGTAATTCATTTCCAGTAGCGATTGTAATTTGCGATGGCCTGTTTCACTTGAATCCCTGCCCAAGACACGAAAAAATATATATATTTTTTCTTTGCGGAAATGATAGCGGAAGTGCTGCTGATAGAGTCGCCGCCGGTAATAACTGCAGTAACTGTAGCTGTAATGTTCTACTGCCATCGTAAACAAAAACAAACTGGCCGATTTCTGCTTGACCTTTCAAACGTAATATTTATTTCAAAGTACTGAGTAATAGCTGATAACTTTTGCATCATTCAGATTTTAATTTGATCTAAGTTGAATTTAGATTCGTTAAATTGCAAAAAATCATCGCACAATGGCTAATCCTTCTGTCCTTTCGAATGGTTTATATTCTGGTATGTTTTGCTCCAGGCGATTTAATTGCGTTAACTTCATTTTTACCTCATTGCTCAGTGTAATTTTATAAGCTTTGCTCTGAATCTCTTAAACTTATCTATTTTTTTTTTATTATTTTCCTTATAATCATTGCAATTTCGTCATACTTTGATTAACATATGTTTTCTTGTATTCCATAACTACTTGAATGCAGTGCCAAACTGAGCACTCAACGTAAATACTCGGTACTTGGCTAGATTTGTCTATCTACTAGGACAATAAATACCGAGTAGTAGTGAAAACCAAACATTTTTAAGTATTTTTGATAAAACATGTTCATGCTAATTTATTAAATACTTCAATTTACTGTTGCTAAACTCACGAAACGAGACTGTAGTACAGTACAGAACCTTTTATCCGGGAACCAAAATACCGGGAAACCAGAAAACCGGCAACATGTTGTCGATTTTTCCGCCACTTTTTAAAATACGCATTTTCGGCAATTTCTAAAAAATGAAGAGCTTTTTTTTTTCTGTTTTTCTTTTGAAATACCTGAATGAATATGAACGATTTCTTCATAAATACCAGAAAGTGGCATATAGCTCACAAATTTTTGATATTGTAATTTCTATAAGCACTTCTGGATCGTTTTCTCTTCAGATTTTAAGATGCATTACTATTTGTTATGGTAACTTGGGTTTTATAAACAATTGGAAAATATTGCTTCGTAGCGATCCAGAAAACCGGGAAATTCAGTAATCCGGGATAGCTGTGATCCCAAACATCCCGGATAATTGGTTCTCTACTGTACTTGAATGTTAGAATAAAAAAGTAAATCTAAAATGACTGCAAATTTAAATTTGGCTTTTCATTTGTTCATCTTACCAATAACTTATACAGATCTATTAAGGTAATAAAATGTAACATACTTTTTCTTGCTCTATGCTGTGCAGATGGAGGCAAGATAGAGATCTCTAAGTGTATTCCAATTTGTACAATTGTTGCCTTCTTATTTTGAACGAGAATATGGTAATAAAGTTAGAAATATGCTACTGCAAACAAAATCCTTTTATGAGTGGTATATTTTTATTGTCTGTTAGAGCAAAAATGGGCGGATACATTAGTTTTAATCTCATCGTGATTTAATTGCATGTTTTTTCTTTTCTATGTATTTCAAAAAAAATCTACACTCATTAAAATCTTCAAGTGGTCAATAATTAAGTGTCAAAATGCATTTAGTTTAAAAAAATATTATTTTATTATCAATATTTATATTGTTTTTTTTCAATAAGTACAAGATTCTTCATGTTTATATTAATGGTTTTTTTTTATAAATAAAAGTGGTGCTTGGCTACTGGATCAAAGTAACCAGTAACCACGCACTGTGACACCAATTGAAATCAATTCAAGTATGGTATTGTGTGCATAAAATTGTTGAATTTGAACAACTTATTCAAAATTATTTTGCAGGTGGAGTAAGACAAATAGGGCAAATTTCTGTGCGCAAATGTCCATTTATTTCTGGATTAAACCCTGTGTTTTTGAAAAACTATGGATCTTCAGTTCTGAAAATGTACATGGATCAATGTCCATTCATGCGTCAATTCTCATCTTCACTGAAAAATTCAGAAAACCCAGGTGAATATAAATTTTTGTTGTGCATAATGTAGTTTCGAAAAGTTAGCTCTATCTGTGTAATTAATGTCTTAGCTGCTTCCATTTAATGCTCATTCATTTCTTTTTAAAACAATTCTGCAAAAGAATGCAATGTTGTGTAGGTTATTTTGTGGGGTGTTTAAGTTTAGCTGAGCCCCACTAGATTTAATGTGCACTAAAATAATTTGTTATACAGTACTCAATTAACTTTGAAGCGAAATGAGTATATGTAAAACAGCCATTCTTTTCATATAGCCTTTTCTTCTTCTTTTTTTTTTCTCTCATGCAAATTCTTTTACATGGGCTGCAATATAGGAATTAACTTAAACAATATTGCATTTTTAGCAAATTATTCCTCAATAATATTTTCTGAATTTATCTAATAAATCATCTGTTTTCAGGACATAGTTTTCCACTTCTATACAGCAATTGGTGCATTTGTTATTTTGGCTATCATTCTTCATTTTATTTAGTGTCACATTGTTGGGTCAAAGTCACATAGAAACTACTTCTTTGGCAATGTCGTTAATTATTTTGTCCTTTTAATGGACTTAAGTCACTAAACAAGATTGAAAGTTCCATTAAAACGAAAAACATTCTACTGAAAACTAGTTAAATTGAGCCATTAAAAAAAAAATAATCTGCCATGAAATAGCTATGAAAAATCCCATTTAAATGTTTCATCAGATAAATGACACAACTTTAGGTGTTTCTAATGAGATGGAAAATGCTGAAGAAATAATATTGTGTTATTTCAAGGCCCCCTCAATTAGGGGGTTTGGGATGGGATGTCAATTACTCTGCCCCTTTTCTCGGCTTTGGAAAAGTAATGTGTTTAAATGAAAGTAGGCTCATTTTTCGGGGTACTATACAACCCCCCCCCCCCTCGGAAAATTCAACCTGACGATCTGGTTACTCCCTCTGAAACTTAATAATGTATTTTTTGTTATAGATAAGGCTCCAGTTAATAAGTGTCCTTTCCTTAAGGAAGTAAAACCGACTGTTAAAGCTGCAAGTGCAGAAATGGAGCATGATGTTATAGATTTAGCGTCAAAAGAAAATATAGGTAAACTCTTGATTAATGGTTTCATGAAAGTTTTATATTCACTTGTAGGATTTAATCTTGATACATTAAACTGAAATCAACATGCCATATTAGTATAAATCTAGTTAATGGTTTTATTCAATATTTTATATCATGTTAAAATTTTATAGATGGACAGTTTCAGTATGAAGATTTCTTCATGCAGCAGATTGCTAAGAAGAAACAAAACCATTCATATAGAATATTTAAGAGAGTTAACCGAATGGCTGACAATTTCCCTTGTGCTAAAGAATACACAGACGAAGGAAAGAAAATTGTGGTATGGTGCAGTAATGATTACTTAGGAATGAGCAGTCATCCAGTGGTTCGAGATGCAGTTATGTAAGTGCTTTGTACTGAATATATTTTATCAGTCAACATAAAATTTGCATCATTGATAGTCTGCTACTTTTCTCTTTACTCTTTATCTGCGGGGGCGTGTTTCGTAGCATTAAAGGGAAACTTGAACCGTTTTGCATAGTTTAAGTGACGTAGATTTGATTGATCTTTCTGTCTTTTATGCTTTGAAATTATTTTTTTAAAACAATTTATAGCTAGAAAAAAAATCTTATCATGTGATACTTCAAATCTGCTTATAATTCTCTATATTTTCAAACTTACCTGAAAAACTTGTGCTAAAATACACCAAGTCATTTTTACATTTAAACTTCATTTTTTTTTTTTTTTTTTGCAATCTGTGCAATTTTTTAACTCCATATGAGCAGGTTTTTTTTTTTTTTTTTTCAATTCAATAAGCCTGTGTCTTTGATAATATGCAGTATAATAAGAATAGTATAGATAGAGATACTTGTAACAAACCTGGTTCTGCTACAAATTTTGAAAAAGTTTTACAAAAATACAACTAAATTAGATCAGTAAAAATGTACGTAAAATAACAGAAAATTAGAGTTAAAAAGTGTAAAAAATAGGAAAAGTTATTTTGTTGTTCTTACTGTTGATTTATGTTTCCATTTTAACTGAAAAACTAAGATTCAGTTGCAAATAACAGAATAGTCCAATCGAAGGCTGAACAGTTTAAAAAACTTTTACGTCCAACAAATAATTTTTATGAAGCTATTCAATGGAAAAGAAGTTTACAATTGCATCAATTTTTGTTTGTATGAAACTAAAAAATAAATATGGTGTTTTTTTTTTTTTTTCATCTACCGGAATTTGTGCATTTGCCTTAAAAAATTTTCTTATATCCATTTGAACTATTTCAATGAAACTTTTTGTATAAAACAGCAAGACAGTGAAATCCTATTACAGTGAATACCAGTACATCAAAAAAAAAAAAAAAAATCAGTACTAATTTAATATCCTGTACATTACTTAAATTCCATTTCATAAAGAAATTCCCATTACAATGAACAAAATCTGGAGTTCCTTAAAGTTCCTTGTAATGTTATTTCATTGTATTTAACTTCATATGAGACTTTAAAACTTCTTTCTGTCTTTCAGTGATGCAGTTGAAAAACATGGAGCAGGTGCAGGAGGTACAAGAAATATTTCCGGTAATTCTACATACCATGAAGAATTGGAAAATGAGTTAGCTGTCTTACATCAAAAGAAAGCTGCCTTGCTCTTTACTTCGTGCTATGTTGCTAATGATTCAACATTGTATACATTAGCACGACATTTGCCTGGTAAATAAATGTTTAATTTTAAGTATATAAAATATGAACTGATGTCAAACAGTGTAAATTAAACCTTTATGTGTAAAATGCAGCTTAAATAACCTAATGTTTCAATTTTATCTAAACTTTTGTTTCATTTTTTAAATCTTTGTCTTTATTACAGTTTATTTATTTATTTATTATATGATACCCTAGTTTAGTATTTGATGTAAATTTGGTTGCTGAACTTTATGTACACAAATGTACTACTTGTAAATGTACCATTTGATTTATCATTACAGTGTATCACTTGATTTTTCATAATTTATAACTGGAATCACGCTTGCAATGTACAAATCAATGTCACTAGTAGCAGCATTTACACTTGAATCTTATCTCCTGTAATTTATTCTACTGCACTAATTATGACTATGAACTTATACTTTGCATTATGTTTTTCGTTTTGTATTTATGGTTCATAATTAAGAAAACTGAATTAAAAGAAAAGCAGGTTATGAGCTAAAGTTTTTCTTCTTTAAAAAAGTTTGATTTTGAAACACTCTTATCCATCAGAGTTTATGATTAATAGCTGACTTGTGTGTGTGTGTGTGTGTGTGTGTGTGTGCGTGCGCGCGCGCGTGCGCAATATTAATTATGTTTTGACATTTCTTCAACATTGAATAAAAATTTAAACTGCTTTAATTTCTGAAAATCATTTCATAAAGCTTTTCTCATAAAATGTGCCATAACTTTCAGGTTGCCAAATATTTTCTGATGCTGGAAATCACGCTTCTATGATACAAGGAATAAGAAATAGTGGTGTGCCAAAACATATTTTTAAGCACAATGATCCGAAAAGTCTCGAAGAAAAGTTGAAATCTGTTGATCCCTCACTTCCGAAAATTGTAGCTTTTGAAACTGTTCATTCTATGACTGGTGAGAGTAATTACTTATTTATTTGAACCTTTACTAGTTCTGATCTTTTCAGTTTTACTTATGTATGCAAACAGAGGCATAGTAAAAGGGATGGTCTTGAAATCTGAGGCCTTTCTTTGAAACTCGAAATTAGGCTTCTGCTGTCTGTTCTCGGTTGCAATGGGATTGTTGAATGCCCTGCTAAGATGAGACTATCTGAATGGGAGGGGGAGGGGAGAGTAAAAATTTGCTGTTCATGTTTAGTTAAAATCAAAGTGATTCTGCTTAATTTAGAGACTTAACACTCATCTGCAAAAGCTGTCATCCCTGAAAGCTTGTTTGTTTGTTTCAAACAGGGCTGCGTTTAGCTTCTTGCCATTGGCAGTGCTAGTGCATTCCCCGAGACCGTCACCAATTTTTCATGTGGCACCACCATCGGGGGAATGCCATTGTCAAGAGATTTTGGATACTCAGTTTTCCAACTACATGGAGGCACCTGGGCTCAATGCAGTGCGAAACTGTACCTGGAATTTAATTTGGCCAAGAGATACTCTATGCCAAATGAGTACTCGAGGCATCTTTTACATGCTGCATAATCATACGACATGGACGCTGTCGGTTTTCTGCATCATGAAAATCCACCGACTTAAGCCGGGTTTGATCCCGAGCCTTCGGGCTCAAGAGGCCAGCGTCTTAACCACTACACCTCTCTGTTGGCGATCCCTGAAAACTAATATATGAAGGGCCAGGGGAAAAATTATGAAAGTCACTTTTTCGTCAATTTTGAGATATTAGCCCTATCTAGGGGCTATGCAGGACTAGTATCATCTGGTAGAACAACAAAGGGGAAAAAAAGATGAGAAGTGACCGAAATGTGCATGAAAACTCAAAAAACTACATATGAAGCTACGGAAAATCAAACTTTGTTCTTCGTTTTTCTTGAACTCGCTTTTGGGTCACTTTCATCTTTTTTCCCACAGGCCCTTCATATGCATCCATTTCGCATTTAGCCTTTCTATCTCACCGGTGGTCAAATAGAAGTATAAGGATTAAAACTACTGTTCTGTGTTTAAAAGGTTGTTTTTTATTGTTTAATTAATCTTATGCAGGTATGACTGTTCAGGGACTGCGCTAAAGATTTTAAGTTGTTAGCCAGTAAATAAGCCAAATTTCAAAAGTCTTAGCCAAACTTCGAGAGTTTTAATCAAAGAATTTTAATTGTTTGTTTTTTTAATGTAATAAGTGTATTTTTCCCCCAAGTGAAAATTTCTGACAATTTTCCATTCGCCAATACTTTAGCCAAATCAGAATTTTTTTTCGCCGAATTTTCTATTTTATAGCATTTGGCGAGGTGGCGAACGCTTAGCGCGGCCCCTGCTGTTTATGATCTGTTTAAAATTAAAATCAGTTTCCGGTTGATTCTATTTGTAGTTCCAAGCATCAGATTTCACTTTTCTTAGCCTGGTGGATACCCCCTTGAGAAATTTCTTCTTAGCCATTGTATACAAAAATACTGGTTTAATTTTAGATTATCAAGTTCAGCTTCCCTTTCACCAATTTTATATTATAAATTTGAGAAAAAAAAAATCTTTCAATTACCAAAGTATAAAAAATATACTTTGGTAATATGTTGCATGATAAATGTTGAATAATATTGAACACATATTTTCACAGGGGCTGTGTGTCCTTTAAATGAGTTATGTGATATAGCACATAAATATGGGGCCATAACCTTTGTTGATGAAGTACATGCTGTTGGTTTATATGGCAGAAATGGAGCGGGAATTGGTGAAAGAGATGGAATTCTGCACAAAATGGATATTATTTCAGGGACTTTAGGTAATATTTTTAAGCATAGCTTTTCTTTTTTTCTCCAATTTTTTTTTGAACAGTGTACTTTTATTTGGTTTATGTATTTAATTATTTATGTTTCTGTATAGTATTCTTAATCTATATAAATTTTGAAATAAATAAGTACCTCTGTCACAAAAATAGAAACATATAAAACAACGTTGATATGCACAAATGCGCAGGAATATACCTCAGTTACCATAGTCTGGAAAATTTTGAAATTATTTTCTTTAAAAAAAAAAAATAATAATAATAAAAATAAATAAGTAAATAAAAAAATAAATAATAATATGAGGTCTGAGCAAAATTCAAAAATAATTTACGTCTTTCCATTTCATTCTCCTGTTGTTGCTTTTTTTTTTGCTCTCACGGAAAACATTGACTATTGTTACTTTCCGTGTAAAATATTATTCAGAATAAATGTGTTGCTGCATACCAAGTTAAACTTCATATTTTCTTTGATGTGCAAAGCTTAAAATCATTTTACAGTAATGTACCTGTATAATTTTTTGAAGTTTGAAAGAAAGATTTTTTCAACTCTGAAGTATTTTAATTTTACTTTTGTGCTCACTCACGAAAAATTCTGTGGCAGTCCATGATAAAAAAGTCAGAGCTATAATTTCATTAGCTTTATCTTGTTTCAGAATATAACATACTGAGTCATCCTCTTTTGATATTTGTCATTTTAATCTTTAGCCGTAGAATTACGTAAGTAAAGGTTACTGCTTTATTATTATGTAATTAAAATTAAAAAAACATTTTATTAATAAATTCAAAACAATTTTTAGGAAAAGCATTTGGAAATATTGGTGGATACATTGCTAGTACAGAAGCTATTGTTGACATGGTTCGTAGTTACGCTGCTGGGTTTATATTTACCACTTCTTTGCCAATTACAGTATTAAAAGGAGCACTTGCTTCAATCAAGGTAAAAATATTGTTGAATAAGAAATTACTGCTTCAGAAATAGTAATAACTATATTTTTCCAGTTTCAATCTGCGAATATTGGTTGTTGCTTCATGTACTTGTATGAGTTTCATTCTATTTCTCTTCTGTCTTCTTATTTTTTAAACAGAGATAATGTACAGGAGAAATGATGGAATAAATATGTGTATGTCTGCTAGAAAAAATGCCTTTCCCCATCATTTTCTCTTGTGGTTAAAATGTTTTGTCTTTTCTGAGTTTTGAATTCAGATTTATATAGTTTGCTGTGTGGATAAAACTAGTAAAAATAACAAAATAAAAATATTGTTGCAATTTTTTCTTAAAAAGTTTTTCTCAACAATAATTATTCTACTTTGTTTGTTTAAAAATACGAATAATACTTGCCTACTACATTAAGTAATTCTCCAAGGAAGTTCTTTTGGGACTATTTCATATTTTTCTTGAAGTATGTAAAATTTGTGTACTATGACAGCTTTTGTACAGTTGTAAATGTCCTTACATATTGTTCTGTAATCTTTAATTGATTTTTCTCTTTCAGATTCTTAAAAGTGATGAAGGGAGAATGTTAAGAGAGAGACATCAGCACAATGTTCGTTATCTTCGAAATGCTCTCAAAGAAAGTGGAATACCTGTTGTTCATTGCCCCAGCCATATTATACCAGTTCATGTAAGTTAATGCCTTTTACTTTTGAATCACATCGGTACTACTTCATAAAAGGACATTCCCTCAGAAGTATTTGGTGTCCTTAAGCAGTTAATTCCAAAAACCGCTTTGTTTTTCCCTTTTTCTTTTTTTTTCTTTTTAAGTTTTATGTACTAGTAAAATTTGTTCCTTAAATTAAATAAAGATAAAACAAAGACACTTAGACCGAGAGCATTATATGTTTAATTTATTCACTTACTACTTTCATTGATCATAAATCTATAACTTGAATATATACCGTTGATGCTCGATTTTTACGAACCTCTAATTTACCAACAGTCAAGCTATTGCGAACTGCTTACCTTGCCCCAAAACTTTTTTACTAAACCAATGTTATTCGATTTCATTAAATCTCTATTTTATGAACATCTTTTGTGATCACTAAGGGTTCATAAAGTTGACCGTCAACAATTTATATTGATCTATTGTTTGAATTTTTTATACTTTAAACTTTTTGCTTTTGATTTTAAGTTTCAGATTTTTAAAGTCGACTGTACAGTAATTTATGAATTATTTTGAAGAGTAACCGTTTAAAATGCTCCTTGCTAATGAAATTGATTAGTAACATTTCTGCTCTACCAGGTGTTGTATTTTTTGGCTGATTGCTTTTTATTGATACCGAAGCATTCATTTTTTGAACACAAAAGGCTACATTTTTAGGCATGACCCTCCCTAAAATTGTAGTCTGTATCTGCTGCTGGATGTTTTTACAGCCATATGCTTTTACGGTTGTGATATGCTAAAAGCATTTTGAGATAGTTTTTAAGTAAAATGGGTCTTTGGAGCAGTTTTTGATTTGTTACAGAGATTTGTTCTTAATCACTTAGTGACATGATAATAGAGACATAGAAGTATCAAATTATTATTATTTACTTTTAACACCTCATTTAATCGTAGAAATGAATATTTTAGCTTCAGGTGTCGCTGTTATGACTAATTTCTCCTAATTCAACTAAAACTCAATGTGGACGATACCTAGGACATAACAGGCTATAGGGATAGCTTATATCCTGAATATGATTAATCGTAGATTCTAAATTTTTTCGTGTCCTAAGAAAATGTCTAGAATTTCCATATAAGTCTTATTCTCTAATCAATCCCCACCTACATTTCAATTTAAGAATGTTTAGATTCCCTCTGAAGCAGGAATGCTAAAGTTTTATCTCGTGTTTCGTTTCAAGTCCTGTCTAACACTGAATCATAAATTGTCTCTGTTAACTTATATAAATTCAGGAAATACGTGTAAATAATATGTTCTGAAAATAATCTTTGTGTGAAGAAAGCTTATTACTTGATATTTAAGTTTACTTTTCAATATAATTCTTTCTTCTGCTTTTCTAATAATATAAATAAATTTTGAATATATGTGTATATATATATATATATATATATATATATATATATATATATATATATATATATATATATTTAGGTTGGAGATCCTTGGTTTTCCACAAAAGTAAGCAATGAGTTGTTAGAAAGACATGGTCATTATGTCCAAGCTATAAACCATCCAACAGTTCCAGTTGGTGAGGAAAAGTTACGAATTGCTCCTACACCATTCCACACAGAAGAATTGATGGATGAATTTGTTCGTGACCTTGTTGAAACCTGGAAGCATGTGGGATTGGAATTGAATCATGAGTTTTGCAGCCAGGTACATTCTCCGCATTTATTTTACTGCTTCTTTAAATGATTGTTTCATTTATTTCAAAATCAAGCATTTGTAAGAAAGAAGTTTTTCTATCCCATTGCCTTGAGACCTTTAAAGTTTTGTTTTTAATATTTACCTTGAAATTTTGTCTCAACTCAATAATGTAATGTACTGTTTTTCAGGAATGCGAGTATTGCAAAAAACCTCTTCATTTTGAACATTTAGAGTCTAGGATCTTACCTTGTGGAGGAATTGGATGTTGTCCTCTCGTTGTTGACCAATAATAGAAATAATGTTATTTTGGAGATGATATATATTAGTATGTATATTTGGAGAAAAAAAATCATACACATAAGTATTTAATTTTAAATACATATTTTTAATACTAATTACTGTTATGAATGTACCTACTATTTAAACTTAAATATGAAATCATTCCCGTATTTTATAAGAAAATTGTTAAAAGTAGAAATTTAATAATTTTATCTAAATGTTGTTGAATTGACATTATAACTTTTAATAAAAACTTTTTAAAAACTTTTGTTCTTTTATTTCAAAGTTAAAACAAAATACATTTTTATCATCAGTTAAAGTTCAGAAACAAGCAATGTGTATTATTATGATCGGAAATGTACTGAATCCTATGAGTGGGAATGTCCTGTGAACAAATGTCGAAGAACTCGGACTCAAGAAGTACTGGTTCATGCATTGGAACCTAGACCACGTGGTGGCTCCAACCCAAGGCACGCGTGCCAGACAATGTCGGCGTGGCAGACCAAGCAAACAGTGGCACCATGTAGAGACTTTTTGTAAAAAAATAATCCAAAATTCGAGGGAAAAATGTCTGATACTCAAAAATATTGATAAAAACTTAAACCCTTCAAATTGATAAATGTCATGATATTGTGACAATTAAGTGTCAGGAGGCTGGCTTAAAAATTGTTTGAATTACAATATTGCAGAGTACTTAGCGTTAGCTTCGGACATCAAACGGAAGCTGCAGACGCTACAGACAATGCTTTGTAAAGCATATTTGTGCTTGACACGAATGAAATTTTCGATGCTGCAGAATGGATTCTTGATCTGCAATAGTTTCAGCTACGGGTGATGAAATTGAAAAATAAAAAATAACTCTACAACTAAAAATTAAGAAACTAGATTGGACAAAAATTGGCATGGTTTGCACAAATGAAGACCCTTAAATTGTTTTTGTTACATTACTTGAAAATAATTTGAGAAAAAAAACTTCAAAAGTGTCAATCGAATTATCTCAAGATCACAAGTGCGCCTCTGCCAAAGGAATGAGACTGTTCGTTCTGATGCTGGTGGCAACCTGTCTACAGTTTCACTGTATTAACAAACTACGAATTGGAGCCTTGAATGTTTTAGTGAACTTTTCCCATGGTGAAAGAGGAGAGTGTATGGACAAGTTACTCCACTTCATTAAAAATGTTGCAATAGCTCATCACACAGGTAAGATAAATAGTCATGAAGATTTTAGAATTTTAGGGAAGTCAGGTTTTCCACATATATCTGGAAGGAAAGCAATGAGGACTTGCTACTTAGAAATTGAGAATAGCGAACTAATTTAGCTATGCCATCTCTTAATATCCTGTGTTAAGTAATTTAAATTTAAGATTGTAAAAAAAAAAAAAAAAAAAGTTTCCTAAACCAGTAGAGGCCATCTACATTCTTTTATGATGAAACTTCAGTTTCTTTCTCTCTACTTTGGAGAAAAAAGAATAAAACATTAAAAGTTAATACTGAAAGTATCAACCGAAATTTAATAATTTTCCAATGGTATGGAGAAAATTTTACACTAATTTTAAGTATTCATTCAGTGTTAGGTTTGATGATTTTGAGGATCATAAAAAATGCTGATATTTTCAAATTCTTTGTTTATTTCTCTGCAAGATACTACTTGTTACCCTTCTGAAATCCAAATCGGAATTACTGACCTTTTGCATTGGTAATCTCTACTAATAATAAAGCTGAAGGTGGGTCTGTCTTTCTTTCTTTCTGTCTGTCTGTCACGCGCGTAGCGCCAAAACCGTTCGGTCGATTTTCATGCCACTTGGCACAAAATTAGTTTGTAGCTTGTAGTTTTGCACCTCGAAGCGATTTTTCGAAAATTCCATTTCGTTCTTTTTCTATTCGAATTCTTAGCGGAAATTCGATAAAATAGGGAAGAAATATTTCATACACATTTTCAAGTCTTATGTCATTCGAAAGCTTGAAATTTTCTGCACAAAATGAAGTTTTTTCGAAGTTTCTACGATCATCAGAAGAGCTGTAACAATTGTTTTTAGAATCCCGGAATTCAAGGCTTATCTTCAGTAAAGCAAGCCAAACGATTCTAAAATGGTTAATGAAATGAATTATTTTATCAACGGAAATCAACTTTTAATGTTGTTACCATGGTTACGTTTTTATTTCGTTTATTTGTTTCGTTCTTTTTCCATTAATAATTTTAAAAATGTATTTGTTTTTGTAGCAATCCAAACTCCAAGCCTTATTAAAATTAGTCAAATGAAATATAATAAAATCGTGATAAGATGGCACCTGTCAATCAAATGGGAAATCGAGTCCTTTCTTTAAAAAAGGTAGAGAAGGAAGAAACTGACGCGTACCATTTTTGTGAGTTTAGAGATATTTTGGCGATCTGATGAGTTGTGTAGAAGAGGGAAACATTGTTTAACCAAATGAGGTCAAAAAAGAAACAACATGATAGTAAACCATTCTAAATTTATCGTCTGGCAAAACATATTTTATTTCCTTTTTTTTTATTTCAATATAAATTGCAGTACATGGCTTAAGTGAAGGAGTTTGGCTTTTAATTTATCATTTGCTGGTTGATGTTTGTCGATGTTTATTGTTTTTATTATCATGGTGAAGAATAATGCACGAAATTTCTATTATTTTGTTTTTGAAGTTAGGAAAGAAAATTTTCTTCTTCTTTTAAACTTTGGTAAGATTTCTGTGAGCAGCAAAATTATTCTTATTTTCTCTTTTGGCTTATTTTTGTGCACCTCCCCTTGGGGTTGCATTCGAATTCCCCCAAGGGTGTTTTTACCCCTTTTATGGGGTAAATTAGTGTTAATTTCAATGCAGACAAAAGTGATATGAATTGGCGCGACCACTTGGCGAAATATAGCCAAGCTTTTAGTCGCCAAGTGTTTGACGCCAATTTGGCGACATATCGCCAAGTTGGCGGCAAATGTGGCGAAAAAATTTATTTTTTTTATTTTGGTTCAATTTGGCGCTATTGGCGATATTTTGCGAAAAATCCACTGAATGATGTTAAAATCGGCGATATTTAGGAGATTAATCATTGTAAAACCTTTTTTTTTTTTTGGCATTGTTTTGTGGCAAACTAGGGATGTAAATGTTTGAATTGTTATCTTGCTCACTCCAAGCACAATCTTAGCATTTAAGGCATCTATTAAGAAATTTACACGTAAAAGGAAGTAGTGTGGGGTCCATGCCAAATTTTTATATCATTCTTTGAAAGAATTATAGTTGAATTATAACTAAAATAGAGTTTTTTTTTTTTTTTTTGCTATATCAATTTTTTACAAATGAATTTTTAAGTTTATACCACGGGCAAAACCGTGCGGGTACCACTAGTCAAATATAAGAGCTTACTTCAACAGAACGTCGACCACGTTGTATAGAAATTTGGAAATTTGCAACAATTTTTGTTTTCTCATTTATATACTTGAGCCGTCTGATGCTGTTGTAGATTTAGCTAAAAATACGCTTCTAAACAAATATTTTTTGTTATAAATGCAGAAAAATCGAAATACCGTTGAATATTAATTGATTGCACTTAAAACAGTTAAATTTCTTAGGATTCTCAAGAACTAATCCTAAAATTAAAGGCTTGGTAAAAAAGATGCAGACTCATAAACCACATTAAGTACAGATTGTTTAATTTTTAGAATAGAATGTTTGATGTTATTTGTTTCTATTTTAAGCATAAGCCAACTGACAGAATCCATAAAAATGTTTATTAACGATAACTCTTAAGTTCGGACTTGTTTTATCTTTATTATCATTTAGATTTAAATTACTCAGAATTATGAGAAAAAAATGTTTCATTTGAGTAAGAATTACATAATCAGCCTGCATAAAATCTATTTTTAACTTTTAAAAAAAATCAATTTGTTGGAAAGAATACAATGTGGCACACTGAGTTTTTTCTCTCCAGATAGTGGCACTTTCCCTAAAAAGGTTGGCCACCCCTGAACACTGTTGCATAGCATACAAAAAGAAGATAGCTGCTGGAAAAATGTTCAAAGAACAGAATGAGGACGCATGGCTTGATTACCATCTGAAGTTTGGACATAGGCAGCTGGTGCACCAAAAAAGTAGGGGGTCAAAAGAAATATCGGAGAAGGGGTTGAAAGAAGGGGGGGGGGTAGGATGGCAGTTCCTTTAAAAAATTTTTTTTTTTATAATTTGCTACAATTTGGCTGTAATATTAGATTTTAACATCTGTTGTTTAATTGACTGCTAAAATATGGAGTCAAAAATCAACCTGTCTAATTGATTTTTATCAATTCTTATAAAACAACATGAAAAAAGTCCAATTTTTGGAATTTTCAGCTTTTATTTTGATGAAATTTATCAATCCAATGAGTAAAAAATTATTTTTCACTTGATGATTACTTTTTAACAGTGAAAAGTAAGGAGGCAAAGTCCCTTCACTTTTGGAAGAGAGGGGGGCACTTCCAAAGTTTTTGGGAGGGGGAGAAGGGGAATATTTCTCTACTTTTGACACTGAAATAAACCTTGCTAATGTTACAAATATTTTTTCTGATAGATGCCCAGAGGGCAGAATTCAGATTTAAGTCTATCCTCCTCTAACACAGACTTGTTGTGCATTACATTTAAGGATGCACTGTAATTCTATGTGTGTGTGTGGGTGGTTAGCTGTGTTAAATCAGACTTATTACTTCACAGAAGTAATAAAACATTATAAAAGCACATTGTAAAAATGTTGGACTTAATCCCATATTTAAAAAAAAGCTTGTGGGGTTTATCATTTTATACACTTTGTCTTTCCTTTTTAAGACTTTTCAGAAAATGTATATTGAACCTGTTTTTATGTTTGCAGTAGCTTTAGAAATGCGTTTAAGAGCTGAAACTAATTTTTCATATCAGGTTTTCAGTAATTTTTGGGCTCAATCAAAATTTTGAGGGGAAGTTCAAGTTTTCTGACCCTTTTGGATAATCAGGCCCTGAGCACTTTCAGATTCCTGCATGTATACTAATACTCTTAGAAAAGAACTTCTTAACAGTCTGACAGTCCTGGATGGGCCTTGGCGTCCTTCAGAGTGCCATTCCATGTCGTCTTGCTCTTAGCTGAGGTTTCTCAATTTGTCCCTCTAATAATTTTTAGGCAGTTACTCCACCTAAGTTTTGGTCCTCATCTTTTTGGGATGCCAAACGGTTCAACCAGGAGGAAAGCAAAGAACTTCATAAACAGAAAATCTATTTCAGAATATATAGCTTCACCACAGAGAGATGGCAGGTGTTACGTCATGATTATAGTTCAGCCTTGGATTCCAGCGCCAATGATTGCGAAAGTGTCTGCGAGCTCGCGCAGAACAGCTCAACTCGTCCGAACTTGAAGCGCTGTTATTTTCCTTTAGTTTTCGAGCAAAATGGTTGCATTCTAGTAGAGCTCCCGCCCAGGAGCATTATTTGTTTGAGTTGGAGTATACGCCCTTATTATTATGGAATAGCTATATTGTTAACGTCATAGAAAATGATTATTGCAGTTATGATGTAAATTTGTATATAGTGTATAAAGCATGTTCATAGCAAAATTCGTCTTATTCATAGCATCAATTACAGTCCACTTATAACATCGCTGAAACAGCAGGTGAATTGTAAGTGGAAGGATCTCTACATTTTAAAATAGATTGAATCAGATAGATTATCCAGCCAGCAAAAAATTTAATGAGCTGAGTTCGTAAAAATTTACTTTTCTCGCCCTATGTTAAAATGAGGTCATCCTTTTCCACTTCCAGTTTACCTGCCATATTCCTGTGGTCAATCTATAGCTATTCTCAAAAGCCTCTGCCTCTGAGACAAATACACAAAGTTGTCTCACGTGCAAGAAATAAAATAATATTTTTAAGTGAATCATAATTTTCGTAAATGGTTCTTGTTTACATCTGTGGAACACCTTCACTGACTTACCAGACAGATTGCCTTTAGTTTCAACTGTGAAACCTGGAATTTGCACCCAGCCTCGTAGTTGATGACTTGGGCATTCATTTTATGGTGACTTAATTATAACCTTAGAAGACTTAATAGCTCCTTTGGAGTATATGTGCGTTTTGACCATTTTACTGCGCGTTCCGCGATTTCCACGGACATGCTAAAAGTACTGTCCGTCCGTGAAAGCGACGCCTGGCACTCGCGAACAGTTCCACTTAAAACAGGGTAGATGGGTTGTGGATGATAACTTTCCGAAGTTTTTAATTTAAAACTGTTATTTGTTATATCCTTTTGACATATTCAACTAAACCAGTGTTTCTTTCAGACATTTTGCTCCTTGGGGGGGGGGGGGACTTTGAGAATCCGGAGGGGCTAAAAGAAAAGCACGAATCTCACGGAGGGGGGGGGGAGGCAAAAATAGCCTGAAACTGTATTTTGGGGCCTTTTTTTGATAAATAGCCCCTGTCCTACTAAATTTGAGATCTAAAATTGTAGTTTTGCCCTCCTTACACCTTTTTTATAATGATCTCCTCCAAAAACAAAAGCCAGCTGGATTTCGATAAATTTGGCCAATTGCGTCGTATTAAAGGGAACGGATGTTGACAACCTGTCTCCTCTCCGAAATAACTCAAAAATTTCTTACTCGCAATAAAAACTTTAATATTTTGGAACATCAATTCATTAATTTATCTCAATGATTGTCTTTCCCCCTCCCTAAATAAATTCCCATGGGAGAGGCGATAAATGTTTAAAAAACTTAGTTTTCCGCCCGGTAATTTTTCGAAACTGAAACTCCCAAAACTTTTTTGTTCCAAAAACAAAATTTTGCTAGATATTTAAAAATTTTAAGGGGCATTCGGAGGCACTCCCTTAGAAAAATTCCCAACTTGAAGCCCTAATTGCACAAATGTATAGGATTGTTGATGACGTTCGGTAAGGGATGAAGTTCAAGACACCACCCTCAAAATATTTCGATATTGGAGCTCTGAATACTCAATTGTAGGTCATCTGAGATTATATTTAAGATAAGGCCCCCTATAACTAGGGAGAGGGGGTCAGGGACTCTCCCCCAGATGTTTTTTTTTTTTTTTTGCAAACTGAAGGCCTAAAAACGCAATTGTTGGTATGTGTGATGAAGTTAGAGAAAATGACAGGTTTTGAAACTATCTTCAGGAAAATAAAGTCGAAATTTAAGTCCTAAATGCGAAATTGTAAGCTATGTTTGATAAGATAGGGGAGATATATCTGGTTAGTGAAACTCTTTTGGAACTTTTTCGAAATTGAAGTCCTGAAAGAAAAATATAAGCCGTCACTGATGACGTTCGGGTTCGAGTTCGGAACTCTACCCAGGAAAAATTTTTGAAATTGAAACATAAAAACAATTTTAGTGCATTTTGATGGCATCAGAGAAAGGGATGGATTTAGGACTTAACCTTTTAAAATTTTTGCGATTGAAATCCTGGAATCGCAATAGTAAGTCATTTTTGGTCGATAAGGGAAAGGATAGGGTCCACAGACTCCCCTCCCATAATTTTTCAAAATTGCATTATAAACCATCTTTGAAAAAAATTAGAATTTTTAAGTTTTTAAAAATTGAAGTCCTAAAAACGCATTTCTGGACTCTATTTGATAACATTATGAATATTAATGCAATTCAGGACCCTCTCTGGAAGTGTTCTGAAATTGAAATCCCCCCACTTTCAAAACAAAAAGCTCAACTGTAGGCGATTTTTGATGTCAATGGAAAAAGGATAAGGCTCGAAAATTTTTCCAGTATTTTCCCGACACTGACGTCCTAAGATGCAATTGTAGGACATCTTTGATTTACCCCCCCCCCCCACAAATACGATACATGTTTTAAAGCTGTCATTTATTTTTATACTTATTTGATATTTACTCGTTTGTTTATTGATTATTTACACCAGGGACGTGCCAACGTTTTCGAGAGTGGGGGGGGGGGGGGGGGGGAGCAAACGAAAAAATATGAGCCATTGGAGCACAAACTTTTTTTATTCCATATTTCTTAATTTTTTAGGGAAAAATAAAATACAGATATACCGTATTTTTCGCCGTATAAGACGCACCGGCATATAAGACGGACCCAATTTTAAAGGAGGCAAATCTAGAAAAAAGGGGGCTTTTGCATTTGCCGTTTTAGACGCAGGCACTCCCCCCCCCCCCCGATTTTGGGGAGAAAAAGTGCGTCTTATACGGCGAAAAATACGGTATTTATACGCCAAATACGCTTTTTCTTTCGGCGGTTCTGCAGATAAATTCCTTGCAAATGGAATTTAGATCCAATTTGACAATACGAGATTCGTATATGTTCAACAAAAGGAGGTGGGTCAAACGTTTTTGCGACATATTGGATCGTATATACGTTTTTACTCGCCGAAGTGAACTAAATGACCTTTCGGCCGATGCTACTGAAGCTGGAACGGTGCGAATAAGTTCAACTAATTTAAAAACTTCACTCAGTAGCTGTCTAACGGTATTTGATTCTGCTACCATTTTTTCGCAAATATCAAAGGAAGATAATTTTCCCTTGGTTACAGCGGGTAGCAAAATTAATTGGGCCTCTAACTTTTCGATATCGAAGTCACTTGCATGGACATCCAATTTTTCTTGTAAGGGACTTCTTGCTGCACTTGTCAGCACTTCTTCTAGCTGAACAATATTCATCATTCCGGTTTGGTGGAACCGCTTTTTAATTTCTTCAATTACTATGTCCATTACTTCCAAAAATCATTGTCGGAGTTTAACAGTTTCTGTTAAATTCTCAGCAATTGAATTGTCAGACACGTTGGAGTACTCTAAGCGACATGGAGCCTTTCTGTCTCGCGAATTCTGTGTGGTAGCTCCAAACCTAACAGTTCCACTGTTTCCTTAGTTTCTGCCCAGAGACAATCAAAATTTTCTTCTGTTCGCATATTCAAAAGCGTGTCTGACAGAAGTTGGGCACATGTAATTGCCTTAGTAACAGTATAGCCAGGTTTTTGCAGAAATTTAGCAAACTGCTTACAAGGAGCAAAAATTCTACTGGCTACTTTTAACGCGAACAGAGTCTTTGCTTTTCTCAGCTGTCTTTTATATCCCCTTAAAGCTGCTCTTCTTTCATCTGAAACTGCATTTATTTCGTCTAAAATTGCTGCTACTGTCTGCAGCACCCTCTCGTAGTTAGCAACAAAACGGTTTAACGCAGTGAGGCGAATGCACCATCTTGTTGGGCAAAGGGGTATGAGGTTGGACACTTGTTTTTCTTCACTGTCCTGGACACATGGAGGGAGAACAATGTTTAAATATGTTTGCTTTCTTTTAGCTGAAGATAGTATGATGTTCGAAACATCTTTCACCAATGCCAAGACTTCACAAATTAAAGTGCAAGACCGGGCAGCTTCTTGTAGACATAAATCCAAAGAATGGTTGCTACAGTGAACAAATAATGATTTGGGTTGGACTTCCTGAATCAGTTTCTGAACACCATTTATATGGCCACTCATGTTTTTAGCTCCATCAAAGCAGTGCCCTCTTACTTTCTCAAGACCAAGTCTTATCATCACATCCTCAATTGCATGAAACAATATACTGGCTTTTGTGTCATTTGGGGAGTACATACCCAAAAATTCCTCCCTCACCTCAGATGTGACGGGATTCATCCACCTGACACACTAACTGAATTGCTCGTTTCCTGCAATATCTGTCGTGCCATCTGCGATTATACCCAAAAAAGTACTTTGTTTTAATTCATCTATTAACTGTCGTTGAACGCAGTGAGCCATTATTTCCGGAACTAGGGGGGGGGGTGAGAAATGAAATTTGCCCCTCCTCCTTCAAAGACTGGGGGGGGGGGGCAAAGAAACCCCCTGCCCCCCCTGTTGGCACGTGCCTGATTTACACTTTATTGATTTATTTATTATGCTATTCTTTTGTGTGTGTTGGTGCAAACTGAAATTTGCCGGGGGGGGGGGGCAGTTGACTTTCTCCGGGAGGGCAGTGCTCCCCGAGGAGATGCCTGAAAGAAACACTGAACTAAACTATGTATTTCAAATTAGCGTCGTTCCACGTTGTTTGATACGGCTCAAAATGCTTTTTGTTATTCTTCCCCTTATTGTTTTATACCTTCACTTCACTTCACACTCTCCAGGGTCCCCCGTACCTACCACAGCTTCGTGGTTTAACCGGGATAGGGCCCTGAAGAGCGCTCTGTTCTTAATTTTGAACCAGAACCTAGGGCCGAGCAAACCCTAGGGCCCAGCACCCCCAGAGGTATCGTTTCACTTGGAGGACTTTGTGACCACGACATTTTTAACGCCTCCCAGCCACCATTAATCAAGGCGGTGGATCTTTGATCGGCTGGGTTTCGAACCCGGGTCCCTCCGGACACGAGTCCGATGCCTTACCGATCGGGCCACCACGGCCCCAGTTTTATACCTAAGGGCTATAGTATTATACCTAAGGGCCCTGCTCCACATTAGCGTAAAACGCGACCGAAACCGAAGGCAGAAACCGAAAATCCGGGTACTTTCCATAGGAACGCTATGTAATCCATTTTACGTTTCTGCTTTATTTTTCTGCTTTACGTCAATGTGGAGCAGGGCCCTAACACCCCTATTTTGGTAGGATCAGAGAAGACCTGATACACGCGTAAATGCGCGGAAGGTTTTACCTAAGAAGATCAGACAGTGACAAATTTTGCGCAACCCGTGATTTCCGCGGGATATTTTTGCCGTCTATTAAACTGCGCAACCTGCTCTCTTTCCCCGTTCATGGTGTCAGTTCTACTTGGGTGTGATGTTTAATTGTTTATTTAAATAAGGGATAACAAATGTCGCTTATTGTCCACATTTCTGTGAAATGTATAGGAATTTCAATCTTCTGGCATCCTTTTTCTACGATCTAATTCTATATTGAAAAAAACAACACTTTTACGATTTTTTCTGAAAATTTTAATTTTAAAATATCTAGATTTGCAACATACAATACTATAAAACAAATCTGGTATGGACCCCACACTACTTCCTTTTACGTGTAATTTCTTAGTAGTTGCCTTAAGTGTTAAAAAAAGTGCTTGGAGTGAGCAAGGTAACAATTCAAATATTTACTCCCCTAATCTGTCACGAAACAATGCAAAAATTGTTTTACAATGGTTAATTTTCTAAATATTGCTGATTTTAATATCATTCAGTGAATTTTTCGCAAAATATCGCCAATAACGCCAAGTTGAACCCAAATTCAAAAAATAATTTTTTCGCCAAATTGTTCGTCAAACACTTGGCGACCAAAAGCTTGGCGACATATCGCCACGTAATCGCGCCAATTCATATCACTTGCGTCTGCATTGAAATTAACACTGATTTACCCCAAAAAAGGGGTAAAAACCCCCTTGGGAACATTCGAATGCAACCACAAGGGGAGGTGCACAACTAGACCATCCTCAGAGCCTACATACCAAGCTAGAAGCTTCTACGGCATATAGTTTTTGAGTTATGCGACACACATCCGCACATACGTATATACAGACGTCACGAGAAAACTCGTCGTAATTAACTCGGGGGGTGGTTGAAAAGGAGTTTTCGGCTGCTTATATGTTGATCGGTACATATGCACGTGCTGACAGGTCGAAAAAACTACTGTACATCCATTCGAGGGTGAACAAAATCAAAATTTAGACTCAAAAATTTTTTTTTTTTTCGCGATCACAATACTTCCTTTACTGCGTAAAAGGAAGTAATAAATAACGCAGCGAGAGAGTCAAACCACAAGTGTACAAGTAGCACATGATGCAAAACTTATTTTTATCGGAAGATGCCATCTACCAGGAGGAAAATTGCTCTAATTAATGTAGTTAGAGGGGAACAGACGTAGTTTGGGGGAAATGGAAGATCTAAAAGATTTGCTGCTTGAAGCTTTCTGATCAATATTAATTTGCATTATTCTATTTCATTCTTTGCGTTATTTCTTTAGGTACAGAACCACATAGTTTCATACGAGCTAGTTTCATACTCGTACTCACACAAGTTTTTCTTTAAAAAATTTCAAACAATTTTTAACACCTTTTAAAGCTGGCAAATCTATCAAAACTCAAAAATTAGAAAATTGAATGCCTCTGTATTAGCATTGCATTTTCGATTGAGAAATAGCTAGGCTGCCGATGCGAAATATATAGCCTGCGCCCAAAGGTTGCAGACATCCTTAGTCCCTGTAATAGTCCAAGATCTAGCAGCGTTTTCGAGACAGAATTTAAGACGTCTGGCTCTTTAATATATCTTTCCTTATGCCTTTTCGAATAGCCAGTAAAGGTTGCGTTCTTTACCGCGCATCATTTTTACTGATAGAAACTGGTAAAACAGTCAAGGGCCTGCTTTGGCTTTTGGCGGTCTTTCTAATAACCACAATTTTGTTTATTTGTACGCCTCAGATACACCCGTTAACATGAAAATCAACTATAAATCATATTTGCTTTATCTCCAATAACAGTCAGTCAAGACTTTCTGCTTCAATTTTCTAAGACTGCAATGTCATTGCAATTAACTTTTAAAACTTTTTTTAATGAAAATTTCATCATTTTTCTAATTTTGTCCATCTAAACCAGGACTATTCTAATAAAAAGTGAGATTTACTCTAAGTCTGTCTGGAAGAACTGTGTTGACAACCTTGCCCTAAGGCAAGCAGCCAATTATTAATGAATACTAAAACACACTGTTAAAACTACAAGTTGCACAAGGCACCTTTAAGGGTAAAACGTTGTAGCACCAGTGGCACCCCCTGAGAGGTACTACTTGACTCCCTGTGGCACCCTTGAAGTGTGTCTTATGACACCCCATGAGTGACCCAAGACACCCTAAGGAGCCAAATGGCACTTTCAAGGGTGCCATAGAGAGTTAGTTAAGTGTTACCAGGGCCTGATTACCCAAAAGGCTCGGGAAGCTTGAGCTTCCCCTCCAAATTTTTAGGTGGACCAAAAATGACTGAAAAGCTACAAAAAAATTCTAGTTTCGACTTTTATATTTAACTTTAAAGAGAGCTGGTTCATTATAATTTGTCCCAACTGTGCTATATTGTACTTTAACAGCTTTTTTTACTCTTAAATCATTTACATTTTAAATTTGTCAAATATTTTTAGAAATTTTCCCCACAACAAAAAGCGGAGGTCCCCGAAATGAGACTGAGCTTCCCTTAACCACAGGGGTTAATCGGGCTCTGAGTGTTACCCTTCAGGAGGTGGCGTTGGTGCTACAACGTTTCACCCTTAAACGTGCCTTGTGCAACCTGTAGTTTTAACAGTGCATTAATAATGCAAATGAGTCGTTACTTTTTAGCCTACTTTCTCGTTTAAAAATAAAAGAGACGAAAAAAGTATCAAAAGTGGCTTAATGCATCTAAAAAATATCGTCCAAAATTCGTTCAAAAAATCAGTCCAAAAAATATCGCCAAGTCCTAAACAAAGTCAAAAAGAAACAAAAAAAAAAAAAAAGATAAATATCGAAAAATTAGAAATTTGAAAGTAGGTTATTGAGATGGGGAATTTGTGTGTCGGTCGGTCGGTCGGTCGGTCGGTCTGTCTGTCCCCCCCCCCCCCCAATAACTTTTGAATGAACATTCCGATTCCAAAGAAATTTTTTTTTGTTGGAAAGATCTCGGCGAATACAGCTCATTCCCATATTTGATTTTTCGATTTGAACAATTTTTGGTTCACCTTTGAGCCGTTCAAACAACCTATCCCCCGATATTAACTTTTTAGTTAACAGTCCGATTTGAACAAACTTTTTTTTGTTCGAAAGATCTTTTCAAGGATACTTCATTCCCGTATCTACATTTTCGATTTGAACAATTTTTCGTTCAACATTGAACCGTTCAAACAGCTGTCACCCCTGATAACTTTTGAGTGAACAGTCCGATTTAAACAATTTGTTTTTTGTTCGAAGCATCTTGGCAAGGATACTATATTACCGTATTTAAAATTTAAATTTGAACATTTTTTCGTTCAACATTGAACCGTTCAAGCAACTTTTCTCCACCTAATAACTTTTAAGTGAACCGTCCGAATTGAATAAACTTTTTTTGTTCGAAAGATCTCGGAGAGACTCATTCCCATATTTCACTTTTCAATTTGAACCATTTTTCGTTCAATGATGAACCATTCAGAAAAAAATTTAACATGAGCGCCTACTGGGAAATTTAAATTGAATGTTGATTCTGAACTTAAAGACGGATTTCCTTCAAACTAACTTTGCAAGAAATGATAAAAAATGTATGTGAAGTACTTTTCTGAAAAATCTTCTGTGAGGACTCTGATTCCGACTCCGACTCCGCAAACATGGCGAAAATGCAGGCTCAGAAAAAATGACTGACTGGGCAGACGATTTTTTGTTAATTTATTCATTTTTTTGTTTAATTTATTATTTTTTTTTTTTTTTTTTTTTTTTGGCAGACGATTTTTTTTGTTTACAAAAATTTTTCATTCACGAGAGCATTTTATTCTTTATTTATATTTAACAACTGGCAACGGATTAAAAATAAAATTCGAGACATTTTATTACTGAACGAGGTTTTTTCCTTTCTTTGATAAAATGTGTTTTGATGTTCTTTGTACTTTTATTTTATTTATTAATTTTTTTCTTTTGAAAACGATTGAAATTTTTCTATGGAAGAACTATAACAATTACATTCTTTAAAAGGTGCGACAAAACTTTATTTACTCGTTTATTTACTTTTTACGTGTTCATTTCATCTGATGAGAGAGGTATATTTTGCTTTTAGAAATCAGCTTTAAGTGCTATAAAGGTATATTTGACATAATTTTCAGTTTCAGATATTCAAGAGAGTATTGATTAGATGCTAGAATGCCGATGTCGATGTACGGAAAGTAGGCTCGTTTAGTTCTTGACAGAACTTCTTGTTCATATTTGCAGTAGAATTCGGAATATTTAATGTGCAATTCGTATAAACGTAAAATTGTAAAAGAAAGTACACAAGTTCTTTAAAAATATTTATTAGCATATTTCATTGTAGAATTTACAAGTCTTCAATTTTGTATTTACATGTTGGCAATATTTTTTTAAAGTTACTATGTGGTGTTCAATTTCTAAGTAACCACATTTACCTTCAATTTTCAAAACAATATTTTCTCTTGAAGCAAGGAGCAATGTTGTTAATAGCATTGATGTTATATGAAAAATTATCAAGCAAATTTTGTTCAAAAATATGCGTAAAATGAAAAATCAGAGAAAGAGCAAAATATAAGTCCTGTCGGTTTCTGTCTTCTTCTTATGTGTTGATTATTTTACTTCAGATAAGATGTGTATCAGTTCAAAATTTTAAGTTCACGATATCAGGATTATCGGCTCTCTTAATACTGCTCTTTTGCTCAAATTAAAAACACGCCTGGAACTAATGACAGACGCATGAATGTTTCGATCTATAGAGTTAATTCATTTGAAAATTAAAGGGCCAAATGGGAATTTGAACTGTTTTTAACGAACAAAGTGTTATACTCCTTTTACGAAGCATTTCTCCATTTATTTCTCTGATATCGAATCCGAGTATTCATGATGAAGAATATGCAAGTCATCAAGTTGGATGTTTCGCCTTTTCTCCAGAAGATTATCATTTCAATTAAGGACATGAACTGGGAGGAAACCTTTAGTAATTTAATTCATTTTAATTCGGAAACGAATTTTTAAGTGAAGTATTATTCTGATTCGGAAAATCCATTGGCCATAATTATCGGGCCTTGTCTTGAACCATTTCTTCGTGCCAAAGACATTATTTCCCTAGTGGTAAGGAAAGGGATTCTTTCTCCTTTATTACCACCTATTATCAAAGCACAATCTTCGAAATTCACCATACTCTGCAAGTGCAAAAATATTGTCATTCAGTAATTGCGCGAGTAATCATATGTGCAATAAATTGTATTAACATGCAAAGCAATAATGATAGAAAATCAACATATATATTTGATTGTAATTGTTCTACAGTTTTTAAGTTGTCGAAACGTATAGAATGTACAGAAATAGAGTTCGTTGATTTAAATCAGCCTAATTTAAGTTATGATTTAAATTACGATTTGACGATTACTGATTAAAAATAAAAAAATAAAAATCGGAACTAATAACATTTTCAGCTCTTAACACACGAATATGGCTATGAAAAATACAATTGCCTAATATAAGACTTTTTGAAAAAAAAGAAAAAAAAAAAAAAAAGATCATGCAAAAACAACAGTTTTATAGATTATTCAAAAAAAAAAAAGAAAAGAAAAACCTATCTTGTAACCCACCACAGATGATGACATATTTCTGAACCTTAATGTTTATGAATTAAAAATATCCTAATTCAAATATAAATTGTATGAATTTGAGTTACGTCACAGGTTGATGTTGATTTTTCAGTATATTCTCTATTCATTTTACCTCTCTGTTTATCATTTCCAGAACTTTGATAACCATCTCCCTCCCTCTATGCTCAAACGGTTTTGGCACATAAGTTTACGAAAGGAAGAAAAATCAGCATTTTCGTCAATTTAGTTTTATATCTCTGTAATCCTTTAGAAAGTGGTAACACTGGAAAAATATTTTTCTGTTCGACTATTTTAGTAGCAAAGTGTACTTTAATCAACTATTAATGTAACTATTCATTACAATACCGATTATTTCCATTCACTTTTAATGAATACTTTTGCTCTGTTGAATATTGAATAAATGCTACCCAATATCTAATGAGTGATCCGCATTTTTTTCTTACAACTTATGAACACCCCCTCCCCCTTCAAGAGCGGTCTCTCTCATTACCAAAAATGTCACCTCCGCCCCAAGAAGACTAAAGCCTCCTAAAAATTTCTGTAGGCTACAACCTGCGATCCCTTGAAATCCAGAAAATTAATGCTTAAGAGAATAGTATCACATAAATTTTAGAATACTTGTTCTTATTAGAATTGTTTCATTCCTAATACCTTAAGGATTTCCTTGTTGTAAAATGCTTTTTGTTGAAATTGTCATTAAATATTTTGGTAAAAATAATGCAAGGGTCATTCAATAATTAAAAAAAACAAACGGACTTGGAGAGAAAAATAAGTCTTTTTTTTTATATTATAAAGTAAGACTTTGCCTATTTTTCAACATAATCCTCGTCAACATTTATACACCTGCTCCAACGGGCAGCTAGGTTTTTTTTTTTTTTTTTTGCTTCTTTTTTTTTCCCGGCGGTAATGAACTACGCTTTATTTTGTTGTCGGAGCCAATTTTCTACAAATTTCTTGACATCCTCGTTATCCTGGAACTTCTTTCCATGTAATGTCTTCTTCAGTGAACCAAACAAATAGAAATCAGAGGGTGCTAAATCAAAGCTATGAGGGGTATGAAGAAGAACTTGATTTACCAAGAAACTCATGAAGCCCGTCTAAGAAGAACCCTAGCTGAGAGGGACCCCAAAAATGATAGACCAATATATATTTTTCTTTTTGAATATATTTTTAATTGTTTATAGTTTTTGTATTAAATAATTTCCAAACTATTACAGAAATTGCAGGTCTCCTTTCAAAAATGTTAAAGTTAATTTCATTTTTACAAAATACGAAGTGATAGGTGTAGAAACGGTCTGATGTAAAATATATATCTTGAAAAGAAAATTTTCGCCTTTGACTATAATGCCCTAAGACAATTTCTCCTTCAGTAACAGATGGAAATCAGAGGGTACTGAATCGAGGCTATAAAGGGTAGGAATCAGTACCTGCCACACAGGGCATAATTTACCTATAAGCCCTACTTAAAGAACCTCTAGCTTGAGAGAGGTGGCAAAAATTACCGACCAATATATATCCATCTTTTTTAAATATATAAAAATTGTTTATCATTTTTGTACTTAAATTTTTTACAAATGTTACACAAATAGCAGGTGTCTTTTCAAAAACGTTAAGGATAATTTTTACAAAAAACGAAATTAAAAGTGTAGAACTAGTCTGATGTCAAAATATATTAAAAAACTATTACTGATATTTATTGCAGCTCACTATTTATTCAATTATAAATGTGGAAGATTTGTATACTCAATTCCAGTTTTTTTGTTTTTTAAATGAAAAACATTTTATTTTCTCATAACTTTTGAGCCAGTATGGTTACTTTATATTATTATGCCTCAACCCCAGTAACCCAATCCCACACTGATGGATATTTCAATTTTACCAATACAAAATGTGATCAACGACTTTTGCAGTGCAGTGAACGTAACTTTAAAAAGAATGTTAATCCCCCATGATCAATCTTGACCCAATAGCCCATAAAATAACCTCATGCGGTCATGTTGAAATGAATTCAATTGTACCCCGTTGCCAAGGTTACTGTTATAAATAAACAAATTTCGAACAAAAGGCAACACGCAGGCGAGTCAGCTCCACCTAATACATAGCACTTTTTTTTCTTCTTCTATTACTCTTTCGTCAAAATGGCAGGGTTATCGATTGGGTACTTACAATTTCTTTCCTCTTCATGCTTCTCAGTATTAGTCTGATGTATTTCTTTACAAATTACCAACTGACAAATACATAAACACAGTGGCGGACGAAAAAGCTGCACTTGCAAAAATTCGTTTTGAAGCATTTCTCGAGAAATAAGAGAACTGTTCTGTAACTTTTTTCACATAAAGTACAAGCTCAAACTTAGATTTTATTTATTTTGTTTTGTTGCTTATTTTTGGGGGTACATTTTTGATTTTCTTGATTGTAGATATCGGAATTTTGATAATTGATAAGTTGTTTCGGTATTGAAAATTATTTCATATTTTAATATTTTTGATCCAACTGAAATGTGAACTATTTTTAGAATCGTGAAATTTAACAAATTATGAAAAAATAATACCTAATAAGTTTTTCAATTTCATTGAGTATATAACAAAGATGCCCACAAGGGGGTTCTAGGCTCAAGCTACGCCATTAAAAGCTTTAAAGGTGTTTTAGAGAGGCCTTTTTCTCCTTTTGGGGGCCCCTCATTCTTCAGGAAGGGAGGAGGGACTTCGTAGCATTTTAGGGGCAGTCCGTATCCCCCTTGGCGGATGGACATTGCTGTGTTATATCCGTATACTTACGCACGCACAAATACAATATATGTACAAGATGAATCTAAACTTTTAAGCAAAACATTAAAGGGTGATAGAGAGCATTTAAACAAGCAAGAATGTATAGGAACATATGACAGTAAATGTAATGTTAACGAGCTACATGCACACAAAGCCAGAAACTGTCTTTTGGGAAACAGAAAAGCAAATTTGTCATACAAGACGACTTCGCTCAACATTTTAGTTTTCAGGAAAGTTTCAAACTAGATGCTGACATTTGCGACCAGCAGCTGCATTACATGCGGTGTAATGACAACGCATCGACCGTCGCTACAACGAACCATTCTGCCAAGCTTTTGCCAATCACTGAGTCGTCATTTGTGACGCATGAATTTCAGTTAAAGGCTGGAATGCAATTTTAAACGCTTTAAGAATTTCTTAAAAACTAAAATGTAGCGTAAAATCGTTTTTGTGTAGTAAATTTGTGAAACTGTTTTGCATCTGTCAGTATCTGGTTTCGTGTGCATGTAGCACTTCAACATTGCGCCTGTGACCATGTTACTATAAATTCTTGCTTATTTAGATGGTTTTCATTACCCCTTAAAGTTTGACCAAGAGTTTAGATTCACCTTGTTTGTTCCCACAGTTTTCTCTTTGTTTATCAAAACATAAAATAGACATCATTCAGTAAATCGTAAAACTCCACTTAAAATTGACTATTATAATAGTTACCTGCGTTCGCCTAAGAAAGTCAATGCCCAACGTTATATCAGACACATAGTTTTCCACTAAAAAAAAAAAGAATTTTTATTAAAAAAACCGAAAACAGAATAGGAACTAAATTGAATGTACACTTCGACGAAATGGGTCAGTCTCAAAAATTTAAAGCTTTCGATACTTTGAAATGTGCACTGTATTTCAAACTCTTGGTAAAAGCAAGCTAGGGTGATATAAAAGCTCATATCCACCTAGATAAGCTCGTGTATCTTCTAATAGTTGTGTCAATACTATGCCTAAAATTCCAAACCATTCTACTTTAAAAAAAAAAAAAAAAAAAAAAAAAAAAACCGGAACGATCATTTTTTTAAGAGATAGTACTGGACCGTGCAGGTGAGGAGTCGGTATTTTAAACCCGTTTGTTCATGAACGACACATCCCTATGACCTTCAAAAAGCAATCTCTTGAACTGAGGTTCCCTACCCAAAAAACAAAAGCCGTTTCTAAAATAAATTAGTTTTCCTCAGAATATTCGCGGTCGGTGGTCGAAGAAAAAAATAAAAGAAAAAGCTACCTCGCTTCATTTCCAACAAATCTCCTCCCCCACTTCCATTAAATGCTAATTTTTACTTTCTTTCTTGGAAAAACAGAGCATCATCTTTGATTTGCTTTAAATTGCTGTTATGCTTCAATGCGACCACCTTCTTCAGACAGGTTTGGTCAGTTTTGGTTCTCTTCACAAACCAAAATGAGTAAGAATGTCTGCATTCGTTGTTTTGCAATACAAGAGTTTGAGATTTAAATTGAAAATCTTACCGGTATCCAAATACGATTTTTTTTTCTAAAAGAAAGGAAAAAGTTCGTACAGCTATAATCAAATGGGCAATCAAAACAGAAATTTTCACTTATCTCTGATTTAAACATCTTTTCTTCCCTTTTTTTTACCATCCCTTCAGCCGTAGTTTACCTACATGTTTCTCAAAAACTTAAAAAAAAAAAAAAAAAAAACTATGCGGAAAATTATTCCTTTTTTTAGCCATTTTAAACAGCAAACATTACAGCTCGCTAGTAAGGGTCGTAAAAAGTGAACGTAACAATAAATGTTTTACACATTTCTGTGGCGCTATTTTGAGTAAGGTCGAAAAAAATTACACCAGGTGCAATTTTTTGATACACCATGGTTAAAATGACCATTATTTTTTTTCCTCAAAACGGGACACTTCCTAAAACCTAACTTTAGGCATTTGCAAGAGTACATAAAAAAAAAAAAAAACAATTTTATGACAGACGAAAACAGGCCCGTCATTTAGGTCACACCAGGCCTGGATAAAAACAGAAAAGAACACTTAAAAGAGATAATTTTTTAAATGTATAAATTTGCTGGAGAACATTTTATACTGCATTTAAATAGAAAGGAAATTCTTGGCAGAATTTCACAGATTTCACTTTTAAAATCAACAGTGCTGTAAAAATCGCGACTCGCAACTGCTTTTTCTCTAATCCACATATTAGTCACAAGCGAATTACCCACACTCTTTCTATCTGGGTTAAACCCAGACTAACATAAAATACATTGAAGAAGTAAACTCGGATGCAAAATGACCGATTCGAAGTCCTGGAACTTTAAAGCCTTAATCTGAAATTCCAACACTCTAAAATCAGTCTCACAGCAACTCTGACTTCTCGGCCCTGACAGAGCTGAGAGAACTCAGATGCACAATTATTGACTCTGCTTCCTAAAATTTTAAAGCTTTCAACTCTAATTCCTTTACTATAAAAACAGCTCGACTTCAACTCCGACTCCTCGGCCTTGTCAAAGCTGTGAGCTCGGATTGAAAATGACCGACTCCGCCTCTTGAAATTTTAAAACATCCGATTCGAACTCCGAAGAACCGATTTAACCGACTTCCAGTAACGAGCATATTTTTTGGCTTATTTTTTACATTCCCAAAACTAAGCAACTGCTGATGCATGAATATTACAAAAACGAAATACTCTGCGCAAAGAACCAAGAACCCAAAGTGTGGGCATGGGCAATCCTCATTTATTACCAGCAGGATGGAGGCTGGACAAACTTCTGCCAGCCGAAGAAACTAAGCAAAAATCGAAAAGTTTTTTTTTTTTATTGTAGAAAGAGGAAAATAGGAGGTATCAAGAAACGGCTTCAACTCTAGATTAATAGTTTCCTTCATCTTCAGAGCTCAGACAAGCCTTTAATAAAGAACAAAATCTTGCTGCGCATGGTTTCGCTCCGAGAAATCAAACAAAGCCAGAATGCAAATATTCTACCCCGTAATAATAACAGCAATCAAGTGTTTCTTCAGACGAAATGATAGGTTGTGGATCGCGAGTCTTTCGCACAGTGTGCACACCTCATTTACTGGCGTCAGTAGTGAAAGGGGCTTTAGTATTTCGGAAAGACGGTCAAGGCTATACTTTTACTCTGTAGCAAAATCTATTCTCCGAAATGAAGAAAAATTTGTTCTCAGGACTTTCTCAAGGTTACTGGCACTGATACAGGGGAGGGGCAATGTGGAAAATTGCCCTGCGTGGGTGATTATAGGGCGCCATCTGCAAAGGCATGAACACTAGGGTCAGTACCGCCGGTAGTGAGCTACCGAGCTATCCTCATAGATTCAAAATGAAAAGAGAAGAAAGATGAGAAAAATCTGATGCAATTTAAAAAACGGAGAACTGTACCGGTTGCGTTTGCGTCCCGGCTGTTAAAATAAGAAGGAACTTGTTATAGCTGAAGGAGACACATCGTCGCCTCAGAACAGCAGTAGGGTATCTTGTGCCCTGGGGATACTAAAATGCACAGGATATGTGTTGATTTTATGATAGATAAAAAGGCTTCCTATAGGTAATACATCCGCCAATGCCAGGGCTGGAACTCCAATTTTTTGAGCAGATGCAAACCCTGAAACTGCAGCCCTTATCCATCCTTTTTTTTTTCAAGTTTCTTTTAATCATTAATAAGAAAAAAAACAGCGATAAAATGAGCTTGTTGCCCTGCAGAAATTGCTGCCCGGGTGCAAGCGCCCCACCTTGCTTCCACGAAATTCGACAATGAGGATATCTTGCTGTTATTTCCAGGATAAGATGTCTAACTTACTCTGAGGTGATGACTCAATTTTAATCTCGCAATGCTTATGGTAGACCTAAGTTTCCTTAACAAATTTTGAACGTAATTAAAAATCGGATTTTTCAGCTTTGCTTTCTCCTACTCACTACGCATTCCAGTTCAAATAAATAAGAAATTCCTTAAATATTTAGACTTTTTCTATCAGGGATAACTTGAGAACAGATTAAAATAGACTAGGACGCATGCGTCAATTTGTACTTTACATGAGCTCTTATATCACCTCCAACAGTATTTACCAAGAGTTTTGAAACAACCTGTATACACTACTTTTGAAAGTTTTTAATTGGTTTTTGAATACTAACTATTAGTTGAATTAATTAAAATTTGTACATTTTATAAGTAATGAGTAGCAAATTACAACTAAATAATTATTAAAAGAGAGAAAAATGCTCCCTCTGTTTGCAGAGGACAATTTTTCTTCCTGTTGCTTACCTATGTTAAATTGAGCAACTTGTTGCCACATACCAATGGCAAGATCAATGTATTTCACTTTCCCTTTCAGTTCTGGATTGTGTAAAGCCAAGGGATTGTATACATTGCTTGGTTCTGGAATTACTTGATCTAAAAGTCTAAAAAAATAGGGATTTTTAGGAATTTGTTGAACAAACAATAAATAAGTTTGATTAATGTGAAATGTTGCGAACGCTAATAGCCAATTTTCAGTATTTATTACTTTAAAAAGCAAAATTCAAAGTAATCACATTGTCGCCCAGATGGCAAACTACCTTCATTCTGTAAGAGATTCATACTAATTAAAATAGAAAGGAAAAGTTAGCCGTAGATGCAGGTCATTGGTTCTACGTAATTTTATTTATACACCCTCGTGTAATCAGTCACTGACTCATTGGTATTTTTTTATTTCGTAATTAAAATTAATTATACTTAGAAAACCGTGAATTGGTGATTGTGCTATGACTTCATCTGGAACAGATAAATGCTCACTGTTAGTTTGATTTTCATATAGCCAGTCTTTTATGATAGAATTATTTTTCTTTCTGTCGCAATAAGTGTTAATGGTTGTGTTTTCTTTCTGTTCTCATTTCTCAATTATATGTAAATTAACGTCGATTTTCACAAGTAAAAGTTGACCTTCCTATCCCCCTCCCGCCCCCATCAGGACTATATTATATAGCATTGACAAATCGAAACCAACAAATTAAGTAATTCTACAATTCTTTTTGTGCCTCAATTTTTCACAAAAATTGACATTTGTCTTTGAAAAAAACAGTCGATTAATGTCAATTTTGAACTTTTCAAAATAAGAAACCACTGTCACGGAATTTATCCTGCCCCGGTAACTTGAAATTTGTTCACCAATAACTGCACATTTTCAGCCTGCAGTCCCAGGACTGCTGTGTGGCATGGGAAAAGTAGTAGGTTCTTCCCATGAACCATGTTGCTTGAGATCCAATTCGAGTCTTGAGGGTTATTAAAGACATTTGTCCTAATCACTAGACCACATGGGATTTGGCAATTTAAACTTTGAGAGTGCTCATTTTTTCTTGGGAAGCTCAGTAGAAGGGGGAAAGGTTATTAGAGATAATGTGAGTTCGGTTACATTGGCAGTAGTACTATGACGGTATTCAATTAAACCTAACGCCAGTGAACTCCTCAAGAAGAAATAGACTCTTAAGACCAGGTTTCAAGTTACCGAAGTCTAACAATAGCATTTAACATGAAGTGAAGAAAACCACTTACTTCAGTTTTCTTACAAAGTCTATTGATATCGTAGAGACAGTTTCAGATGTACTTATTAAAGCATATGCTTCGATCCCGTTGCACTGAAACAAAAATAAAGTCAATTAATTTTTATTGAGTTTGAGGGAAAGTGTATTAAAGTACCTACAAACTGCTTTTCAGCTCTGGTTAAAAGTTTCTTTACCTTTGGAAAGCGCATTTATGTTTGGGTTGAAAGAGACGAAATTCTTAGATTCTCAACGCCAATAATTGAGATCGGTAAATAAAATGGCTTTTCTCCCCACTATTTCAACAAATGGAATTGTTTAAGCTGCAACCCATTGAAAGTCAACTTATCAGAGTCAGACTGTAAAATTTTTTTAAAATATTAATACAAAACTCATAATCTTTTTTTACAACTGTTCCGTAATCAATTACTTTCCAGGAAAAATAAATCTCTATGCCTTTGCTTGGTAAAAGTTCTGTTAAGTGGAAAAAAAATACAACCGTAATTAGTCTGCTCAATCTCTCAGACTTTAAGTTATGATTAGATTTTGAAGATAAGTGATCTAAGTAATGGTGTAAGGCATTATGAGATTGAGTACAAGACCTAAGATCTGTTTTTAAAGTGCATATTTCAAAGAATTTATATAGCCAAATTAATGCTTTGAAGAGATAAAAAAAACAACGCGACAAATAATAATTCAGTCGCATGTCAAGTAAAACCTATTAAAGCGTAATCAAAGTTGGAAAATGCAACGTTGCGCCGATACAGTGTCTTCATCGAGTTTTTTTTAATTTTTGAAGCATATTTTTCATTACAAACGGATCAAATGTTCCAGAGAATGACAGAAGTGTCTTATACACTGTTTTGTTTAAATTGAACACAGACTTTTTTTCGCAAACTAAATGCACATCAACCTCAAAAATTGTAATTTTAACACACCATGAAATAACTTCCTAACTATAATTTCAATTTTAATGTGATTCTTTTGGACACAGATTTGTTCCGAGGCCTTTGGTCGCAAGTTCTGAACTTGCAATCCAAGTGGTGAATTAGTGGATGTTCAAGATGCAGTCAGCGCCTACATGGTAATAAGATGTCATAAAGATAAATAAAGTGTCTACTCGGCTTGAGCTAACTCGGTCAAATCAAATTACTAGTGAAATTTCGTGTTTTTACATTCCAGGTGCCTCTATCATTCTTGTTAAAGCATATACCCATCCCCCTGACAAATCTTATATACTATTTCCCTAGCCTGTTTTCTGTTACCATGCATGAGAACATCTTCATTTCTTTTTCAAATTCAATGATTTACTTCTCATTTTAAAGTTTATCAAGCCGGCTATTGAAAAAATAGATCCACTGCGTAAAAATTGATTTTTGTGCCAAAAAGGCGTTTTTTTTTAAATTATGATTATTATTATTATTACACTTCAATTCGCTAAACAGAACTAAGATGCAATAAAGCGGTTGGATAGAGCAAAACGCTGTTCGATCCTGTTGTGGGTTTTATCTATTTGATTGTTATGTTTTCACCAACTAATTTTCATCCAAATTTCTAAGAATATATAGTCTAAACTCATTGTAGGGTTTCAACCAGTTTTACTCTTGCATCAAAACGGGAAAAGAAAATGTTTATTTTAGTGTGAATAATATTTCTTAAAGTTGCTTTTTTGTTTTTGTTTCTGCAAACTTCATAAAACTACAAAAATGAGGCATGATTTCCTTTTTTTAAACCAGCGAAAAACAGCACTTCACTTTGTGTATTTTCGAAAAATTACCGCAAAAAATCCAATTTTTGAATGAATGCTGTAAAGCGCGAAAGCTTCGCGCGGGGCAGCTAATCCTCATTAACACGGACCCCATTAAACCGGACTTCGTTTAATCCGGATAGCCGTACAGACGTACATATTTCATAAATAAAAGTCAAGTTAGTAAATAATGTATAATTTGCAGAAGGGGTATTTTGTATTTTTGCAATTCTCTCTAATATAGTTTTAAAGTTCATTATCTTGACTGAGAAATACAATTTTTACTGCGTATAGTAATTCATTTGTGCACTTTGGTTCAATTTAAAGTTTTTTTTAAATCAGTATTCGGAAGCCCTGGATCCCTTAGTCTGGTTTAGTGAGATTCTACTGTAAATGATAAATACAGTGTACGGAGATACCTGAGGTGATATGGTTCGGTGCTCAATGTCCAATATCTGCAGGATCACCCCAATGGGAGGTCACATGAGGTCACTGTGATTTCCCAAAAATGTCCTTATTCGGCATATTTTTCTGACGATTCGGCAATTGGAAGATAATTTTGCAACATTAGGATTATTTGCTCTTTTGAATTTTTTGAATTGTTTTTTTTTAATGCCTGATGTTTTTTCTCGTGAAATGTTATGCATGTGCGACATGTGTGCATGTTTGTATTTTATCATACGGTAAAATTTGAACTTCATTCGCAAATTTATAATTTTTCCCCTCCCAAAAATTTTAGTTCGGGGAGCCACTGACCATGACTATCTGGTGCAAAACTGGATGTGAAATTAAATTTCTCTGTGCCGTTAAAATTTACGCCATTGTGGTGGCGTATAAAAAACTCGATGCCACATTAGCATACAGGGTATGAAGACATTAGGCCTTCAAAAAGGCTATGAACTCTTACACAACCCCGTTGCAAAAAAAAAGAAAAAAAAGTTTTTAAACATTCCTATCTATATTTTCTTCGCTTCGAGCTGTACATTTATTTTAATGCCAGACGGGTATGGTTCATTTGTAAGGCAAATAAGTTGGTGCCTCGAATCTGATAGTACTGCAGTTTGTACACACTATACTACTGTATATGCTCAGTTCGTCACGAAATGTTGCATGACAATGATGTGTACTGAAAAATCTGAAAATATTTGTTGAAATCAGAAATGGTTTTCATTAAGTGCAGTGCATAGCAGTTATTTCAAAGCATGGTACCAAAATAGATAAGAATAGAAGCTACTAGACAGATTTATTGATGTTATATGCTTCATAAAGGGGATACATTAAAGCAAAAGTAACTTTTGTTTTCGCCTATGTCTGCTTCAAATTCAAATATATGAATAGTACAATGTTCTTTGAAAATAGCTTTAAGCGGGGCGGGGGGAGGGGTTACTGAAATTAACTATCAAAGTTTCAAATTATAAACAAAAGTTTTAACTTAATGGTCATCAGCTTTACTTTTTTAAAAAATTTCATCCAAACTCTTATATATTTCTTTGATCGGGGAAAAACAGATACACACTCATCTTTAAGATATTTTTGGGCATGACGTACTGGCGGGCGGTACCAAACTGAAGAACAATAAGGGGAAAAAACATCTATCTTGATTTTCATGACGAAGTTAACTACAAAGCACTGAAAAATTCAATGCCAGAGAGCAACAACCAGTCACACAAACGCTGTGATTCGATCTGATGTCTTGTTTCATATCTCAATAAACCATGTTTGATAGAAGAGTATATGTTTTAATTGCATGAGATTTAAATTAAAGCCACTTTTTTAGTAACCTTCGCTACCCTTAATAATTCCACCACTTTAATAACATTATGATTTCACATGAAAAGCCATTTTATTTTTCAATAAATTCAAGAAATACCTTTTCCGCAGGGGTTTAATGTGAGATCACTTTGACTTTCGAAAAATTTTCCTCATCTTGCAAATTATTTCTGACAGTTCGGAAATTTGGAAGACAACCCAGCATATTGCAAACATTATTACTTCCTAATATCCCATATCATTAGATGTACGTATGTGTGTGCATTCACGTAATTTATCGCTGGGAAAATTGAGAATTATATCTCCCAAAAATTGAAAATTCGCGTACCCACGCTATTAGCTTGTTGAAAAACTTGTGAAATAAGGCAGTAATTTGAAACTGTTTGAAGAAACTATTTCGTCTGTTTAGTTCAATACCGCCATAAAGGCAAATGTTTTATTTATTTATTTATTTTATGGCGGTATTGCAATGCCAGCATATTGAAATTTGAGCTGAAATGCAAGGATTTAGTGATTAAGTGTGACCTAATAAGTCACTTGTGGCTGCAAGTGACTGCTTAGTTTCAAAGCTCAATGTAGCACAGCAATTAATTTAGCACATCAAAAATTAAAAATTTCGCACTTATAGCGGTATTGATTGAACGTGTGCGACTGAATTATCATAACGTTTAAAAAACCGTGCTCCTCACCTCGCAACGTACGACTGGTGGTACGTGCATCCTCGCGATGCGTACGTCGTCGTCGAAAAGAGGTACGGTGATGTTGCTCAAAAACGAGTTTCGACGAGGGGTGCTGTTGCGGGAGGAATCTGTGATGGTGTACGCCTTGATGGGTGTCGCCTCGTAGGCCGAGTGGCCCGATCTCACCTGTCCAAAACGAAAGATATTATAAAACATTAAGTAACAAAGTATTATGCATGAATATCATTGTCTCCGATTATAGTCGTCAAAAAGTTTGAAATAATAATAATATAAAAATATATGTTTGAAATAATATAATTTTCCAAGTCATTGATTGATACATATTGTCATGGTCAACACTAAAAAACGAATGTTGTTTCTTACAGTATAATACAGCTAATTTTATGATAACAAACTAAGAATTGCTAATTGTACAATAAGTACAAAATTTCTACTTTTACAGTTCTGAACTGTAAAATTGCTAATTTTACAGCAATAAACTGCAAAATAGCTAATTTTACAACTTATTACCATGCATTTTAGTTTTAAACTGGAACCTCTGCTGCCAGTATTACACTGTTTTTACAGTATAATACAGCTAAGTTTTACGATAATAAACTGTAAAATTTCTTACTTTACAGTGAGAAATTTAAATTAGAACCTCGGCTGCCAGAATTACACTGAAAAAACAAGTTCATTTTTTGCAGTGAAGGTGCTACGGCAATTAATGTAGGGCCCCTTGCTTGTATGCTTGCCACTGCCCCCCCCCCCCCCAACGCGTAAAACATACTACTCCGATTTCAAGGTGCCTCCGTCCTCCGGCAATGGCGTAGCGAGAAATTTTTGTGGGGGGAGGGGGTCATCTGAAAATGATTCGATATTAAAGGTTTTTTCCTTTTATACTTATTATTAAGAGAAATACACTCAAAAAATATCGATAATAATTCACTTGCCTTCTAATAAATTTTATAAAACGTTTTAAATCTTTGCTCTGGGTCAAAAGAAGAAAAAATCTACCTCGTGGTCATTTTTCCAGCCCCTCCCCTGTTTCAAAAGAAGTTTGCGTTCAACTTACTCTGGAGTAAGTATTGTTGTTTGTCGGTTCCAGTACTTGGTGTTCGATGGTACCCGACTTGCTCTGGTGCCTCTTCTGCTGTCTTCGGAGAGCGAGCAGCCGGATGTCCACCTCCCCATCACTCATCTTGGAAGAGCTTCCTCTTCATCCTCCGCATCTTCCGGAGCACATCTCTCTGACGAGAGAGAGAGAGAGCGAGAGTGAGAAACTCGTTAAAGTCAAAGTCTTTCGGTTAAAAATAAATAAATAAATACATAAATATGTAAAACTTAAATTCGTAATCAACTGATAAGATAAATAACCAACCACAATAATAACAATTATGAAAAAGTGAATAAAATTTGAAAATTGAATCTTCACATCATCTAGGGTTTTTTTGCCCATACCTTGGGAATTTTATGAGCATGGCTGTCATTTCGATTTTTTCCGGAGAGAGAGGAGGATGTATTCTCATGGACCCCCGATAGGAGGTCACGGAAGGTCTTTGCGACCTCCTAAAAATTTTATTCTTCAAATTTTGCAGATGATTCATCAAATTTGGGTACAACATTGCAAAACCGACTCTGTTTTCTTTTTTTTTTTTAATTTTTAAAACTTTTTTTAATGATGCCTAATGAATACCATTAGTAGATGTTATGTATGTATGACTGCAAGCATGCTCGTGTTTTATCTTTCGGCAAACCTGGAATTTCATTCAGCAAATGGACAAATTTCCCGCTCCGAAATATTCAACTTCAGGGAGCCCCTGTTTATTTTCAATGCAAGTTTTATCGAAAAACAACACAAGTCATACTCACTTCTCGGTAGAAACATTAAATTTCTAGGGGGGCGCAAGACCCCTTTTCCGCCAAATGACGGACCTATTTATGAGCCAAATCTAGTGTTCCGCCAAAAATCCCATTGGAAGACACAATAGTTACGCATACAGCACTATTGCTATCCTGATTGGTGCAGAAAGAGTTCGTTGAATCAAGAGATCCTCCTTTCCGGTTACTCCGTGACGTCACCACAAAACTTTACCTTACCCAACATCAACCGTCCGACTTCATGACCAAACAGCAACTGTTGTGTAAGATTGGTTAACGCGTTCGACGGGATGAGCGATAAAATGCTTCAAGACGGTATGTGATTTTTTTAAATTTATTCATTGAGTTTATTTTTGCTTTTCAACCTTATTAGTACTTGCTCAATATTACTGCTATGGGGAGTAATAAAGGGTAGTACCAGCATTTTTTTAATTATTTATTATTATTATTATTATTATTTAATTATTATTATTATTACTGCATTTTTTCATCTTGAATTAACCTGGAAAAAAATCGCATGTTATCAGAAAAGTCTTATTATTTTCTAGGTTTTTTTAATTTCTATAATTAAAAAGTATTCTACAAGTAAAAACTATCTGCCGGGGGGGGGGGGGGGGGTCAAAAATTTGAAAACTAGATACTATATTTAAATAAAAATCGAAATTTTAGCTTTTTTTCCTAATTTTATTTATTTATTTATTTTATGAAACAAAGTAGACGCTATCATTTTGATGCGTTAGTACCGAATTCTCTGAGTGTTTATATATGTTTGGGGAAAATTAAGCAACACTTAGTGTTTATATTGTTTTGAGAATTTCAGTGTTTATTATACTGTGCTTATATTATTTTGAAACACGAAACGTTTTGGTAAAATTATAAAATATCGACATTTAAAAAAAAAGAAAAAGAAAAAACATCCTGATCGCACCCCTAGTTTCAATGGCGGCAAGCGCCCTCTGCTGGAGGGGAATTTTCTCGCAACCACAATACAACCGTAAAGAAACAAACTTTACAGAAAAGGGTTTTTTAATAAATAGCATTAACTAATTGCTTTCAAAACTACAGTTGCGACCAATACTGATTGCAGGCCTCTGCAAGGGCTAGCACCGCGGAGAAAGCTAAAGATTTATCTTGCTTTGACTTATAGTGATAGAATAGGGAACGATGGGGAGTTCCAAAGGATTGTTTGCCTTAGGCTTAATTTTTAGTAAATCAGGCCCTGATTGATCCTCTACTGTCCTTTTCATTTTTGTGTTCTGTACTTCTACATTTTGTTCTTCTATAGTTTTTGTGGTGCATTCATCTTGTGTAACATTCGCCATTGAAAATTTAAAAAAATAAATAAATGAACAAATAAATAAATTTTGTGTAGGATACCGACTTTTGTTTCTCCCCAAGATGAAGTTTTATTCTTTGTAAAGTTTAATTTCGAAATAAGAAAAATTCTGAAACCAGATGTCAATGTCAAAGTTCAAACTCACCGTTGATTAGCTGATTTTATGCGGATTTCTCATACCAACACAGTAAAGGTGATATTCATTTTCTTCAAATACCATTTTCAAGCAAATAAAATAAATTTAAATTCAAAAAGAAAGGAATTTGATTTTCGCTTTGCGCTGTGAGGAAAAAGAAAAAAAAAAGAACATTGTAAACTTTTTTTCTTTTTTTGAAAGTAAATTAAAATTTAGTGCTAAAAATAAAAAAAAATACTGTTTTGTATCAAGGCTTATTATAAAACGCATTGTTCTTCATGTGCTGTAATTTTCATGACGAATTTCAAATCTGCTCATTTTGAAAAGGTAAGTTATCTTAGTTATTTTTCTTTGTCCCACAGTTCTCTACATGCTTTTCCTGCAATTATTCTTGATTGAAGCATTTTACATTTTAAGTTTCCTTTTTCCATTTTACACCAATACGCAATATTTTTTCAGCTCTTTTCTCCACACCATAGTTGGAAAAATCCTTTTTTCCCCCTTGTTTATCCAATTTTTCTGCAAAAAAATTGAGAATATAAAACCCACTCGCCTGTGTAATTAAAATAATATAATGTCAACCGTGTTAAAACTCAAAATTTTAAGAGGAGTAGGAAATTCCTTTCCACGTTTCATTGGTAGAAATCAACTCATTTTCGAGGAACATTTTGTGTACCCCCACATTTTTGCAAAACTAGCTTTTAGTCTACTATGAATTCTATTAATATTACAACGGTACTATAACAAGAGACTACTTATACTCAGTGTTTTGGCAATCCTTTCCTTGTAAAAACTGAAGCAAACTAAACTCAAGTATTACCAAAGAAAATATTCATCCACGTAAGAGGCTAATGTTTTTAAAGAAAAATTCTAGCCTCATTTAAAGGTAAAAAATGTCCACACATTCAGAATATGAAACATATGGCAATTTAAAAAAATAATCATGCTTTCACCAAAATAAGTTTTCAATTTTATAGATACCTACTTTCGATCATTGACAGCATTATCTATATCTCACCTGTTTTTTAGTTTCTTGCGCAAAGAAGGAAAAAAACGGTATTCACAAAAAAAATTGACTTTTAGTTACATTTTAATCCCCCTCATTCTCAGTTCAATATCAATACAGATTAATGAACAATTTTTGTTCTCTCCACGTGGCCAATACATTTTAGTACATTTTTGTATAGCAGAAGAAACATAGAGAAGCATTTTCTTATAATCATGCAAGAAGTTCATTGTGCTATTTCTAAATTTTAGGAAGAGGAAGCGATAGGGGAGGGGGAACAGATACTTCCCCACCCCCTACTTCACAAGTTCTTCGACTTCCTACATGTGAGACCCTAACAGATTATATTTTGCTGGACAACTCTACAACTATTGCGCAGGATCAGCCACCTCCCTCCATTTCAGAAACTGGAGAAGCATTAGCTGTGTCAAAAGGTAAATTTTGCTCGGATTGATTTAATGTTTTCTTTAAACTCTCACAGAGCTGATATATTTCATTTTCTGAGTTAACTACTTTACTTTCCTAACAGGCAATTCTCCAGTAATGTGTTTTTTTTTTTTTTTCATCCCTAACACTCTAGTTTTTTAACTTTTTAGAAAAAATACACTGAAATTTTGCACAAAGGCAATATATGTGTGTTTTTAATGAACGGAGGAAGTTCATAAAGCATCTTTATTTATTTTAAAGATATTAGGCATTAAATTTAACTTTGACAAATTTTATGAAAGAATTTTTTTTTTAATTTATGAATGAATTGATTAGTTAATGCTTTTAAAATTTATCATCAGCTAAACTTACTTCTTCTACTAGTGAGTTTTTGTGCGCAGAAATAATAATTGATCGATACTGAAGCTTTAAAGAAATAACTTCTTATACATTTTTCTCAGAGTGCGAAGTATTGTAATGTTACTCAATTTTGACGTCATATTAGTTGATTTCATGGCATATGTAAAACATTTCAATATATTTTGGAATTTAAATACTTGTGTTTGGTACATAATTTACACAAAGAGCCAACTTTTTAGTACTATTACATTATATTTGAAAATTTTTGATTTTTGATAAAATCATTACAACTTTTATAAGTTTTGATTTAATAATGGTCAATTTCAAGGCGCGAGGGGACCCACAAGACATAAGACATTTTTTTGTTTTAAGACTTTTTTTTGTTATAAAAATGCTTTAAAATCATAATATATATATACTGTCGGCCCCGCTTAATCGGGTAACGGATAAACGAATATCCCGCTTATACGAATAAAATACACTGCTCAAAACAATTAGGGGAGCAAGCAAAAAAGTGAAGAAAACCGTGAAAGACAGCCACGGATTGACGTACAATGGTTAGTACGCGTGTATCAATGCACAATACAGAGAAAAAAACCTAAAAACTTTGGAATTAATCTTGAATTCTTTGAAAATGTGGAAAAAACATAAAAAGGTGATTTTGGGCAACATTTTGGTTACATGTAGAAAATGAAAAAAAGGTACTGTTTAGACATGTTGCATGTGTTTTAATAAGGCTTGTGGTCTCCTTGAACAGCTAAGACTGCTGCACACCTGTTTGGTATGGATGCGATAAGCTTATGGGCATGAATTTGGGGAGTACTGTTCACTGTTCCACTCCTCAAGAAGTGCAATCTCCAAATGCATTGTCCGACCATGTCCTAAACATGATTGATTAGATTCAGGTCAGTAGAGCACGCTGGCCATTCCATACGCTGTATTTTTTCAGTTTCAAGCATGTTCTCCATCAGACGAGCTCTCAGCGGTCGAGCAATATCGTTTTGAAAAACAAAGGAATATCCAATAGCTCCAGCGTGAGGGATGACATGAGATCTCAGTATCTCGTCTGCATACCTTTGGCCCGTCAAAGTACCATTCCAAATGATATGCAGGCCCGTACGTCCGCCTATGCTGATTCCACCCCATACCACCCAACCAGTTCGTCTGTTTTGTGACCTTTCACGAACGAACACGGGATTATTTCGAGTGCCCCTGTCCCTCCATACCAGAACAAGTCCGTTGTCACTCTCCAGACTGAATTGCAACCCCTCTGTAGACAGCACTTGGCTCCAACCATGTTGCTCCCAATTTCGATGTTCAGCAGTCCGTCTTCTTCGGGCCACACAGTCGCGTGGGGTCAACAAAATTTAGACCATTGGCCTACGTGCATAGAGCCCTCCCTCATGAAGCCCATTACGTACTGTTTGGCTGGACACGCTTCGTAATATTGCCAAGAGCAACTGCCTTTGCAGATGCGTAGCATTCTCTATTCTGTTTTGACGGGCTGTTAACCGTATATACCGGTCATCAGTTGCTGTAGTGGCGCATGGCCGACCTTGCCCTGATCGATGTCAAACATTTCCTGTTTCTTGGAATCGTTTCCACAGCGTTGCAACACTTCTGACGACTCCAACATCATCCGCGACACAACGTTGTGTTTACCCGGATTCCAGCCTGCCTATAACATGCCATGGCATGGATTCCAGTAAATCACGTTGTTGAGACATTCTCAAGTAACCTTGTCTCCAGAAAAAAATGTAAAAAAACTACTGCGCTATCGAATTTAACAGTTACGGCAATAAAACGGACGCTTCTGCAACATCCCGATTTCCGCACTTATCTTCTTTTTCTGGTTTTTGGCCTAATTAACTTTAATTTGTTCATAAAATTATCTTATTCTGTTTTCTGGTAGGCTTTGAATTAAGAACGATTCATTTTATGTTACTTATTGGTATACATATTTGCGTAATTTTGTTAAAACCATGTGCTCCCCTAATTGTTTTGAGCAGTGTATCCTAGAACCGAATGCTTCCCATGCCATAGACGCAATGTTAAAAACCGCCGCTTAAACAAATACCCCGCTTAATCGAATAATATTTCTTGGAACCGACAGTATTCGCTTAAGCGGGGCCGGCAGTATATACAAGAGACAACTTTTCCGTACTGTTACTTAGTTTTAATCAAATTTTTATATTTGGTGAAATTATTGTAATTTTTGCCAATTTTGATATGGTCAATTTCAAAGCAAAAGCGGAACCTCAATATATTTTTTGTTGTAAAAATGCTTTTACATGACAAAATATCTATACAAAAAGCAACTTTTCCGCACTATTACTTACCTTTGTTAAAATTTTGATATTTGATAAAATTATTG